>JALIGW010000002.1:253002238-253147238 GCA_023053685.1 Diadophis punctatus similis
AATATAATATAATATAATATAATATAATATAATATAATATAATATAATATAATATAATATAATATAATATAATATAATATAATATAATATAATATAATATAATATAATATAATATAATATAACATAATATAATATAAAAATATAATAAATTTTAATTAATTAGCATAATTAATTAACCCTCTGGACCTGTGGCTCCCCCTGATCCCAAGAACCAAGGGGGTTCTATGCAAGGAGAAGGAGCTGCCACGAAGCCCCACCCCCATTCATTGTGCAAACATTTCCTCTGTAGAGCAAGATTCCCACTTCTCTCCCACACTCACCTCTGATCCAAGGATTCCCAGCCTGGATTTGAAGATTAGCTACACTTAGGAATCCATCCTGATCTAGAAGAACTACAAAGTATACTCTCTGGGCTTCATTTTGACCTGCAAGGGGAGAATTGACTTGAAATGAAGGCACAAACACACACACCCTCTCTCTCTCTCTCTCTCTCTCTCTCTCTCACACACACACACACACACAAACACACACACATATTAAGTTGCCCCAATATTTTTCAAGAGATTCCCTTTTACTTTTGTATGATGAAGTAGTTGAAAGCAAGTAAAGAAAGGATGGTGGTTTTGGAGTACATATGGGAATGACGGGAGGAGCCAGCCCCCCTCCCCAAACCCATAATCCAAACTCTCCCCACTCCCCCAATTCTTTCTTCAGGGGGAGGGCCTCCCTCCCACTCCTCACTTCAAATGCTGAGGGAGCCAAGATGGAGGCAGGTGGGAGGGAAAGGCCCAAGGAGTCTTGGGTCCTCCGGACACTGACCTCCGAATCCAGGGGGTCCTCCTGGTAGGGGAGACAGAAGGAGGGACACCTCCAGTCTACGGGGTCCTGCAACAACGAACAGAGGGAGAATTATCCAGTTGACCCCAAATCAGGGTGTTGCTTCAGCATCAGTGCCCTCTGTTGGTCACAGCTGGTACTGTATTCTCATTTCTAAGCTCGACCTCCTTTCCGAACTTTCCCCAAATTCCGACTCATCGCGGGAATGAGATCCCGGCTTCCTAAAGCCTGACTTTGCTCAGCCGATGAACAAATGTGACACCCGAGGGCAACAGTGAGAATCGGGTGGAAAAGAATGCAAACAGCCTTCACGCCACCCGCTCCCCTCCTTCCCTTGTTCAGATGGTTAAGAAGCAGGCAGGGGAAGCAATTTGTTCCCCCGTTCCCTTCCCTTCCCTTCCTTCCTTCCTTCCCTTCCTTCCCTTCCCCTTCCCCTTCCCCTTCCCCTTCCCCTCCTCTTTCCCCGCCACCCCTTAAATATACTTCATTTGTTTGTGTGGAATTTAGATCAGCCGCCCCTCAGTCTCGGAGGGGCCCTGCCTGGGCGATGTATAATATAAAAATTAAAAGCTAAAATTGTATAAAAGTACAAAATATATCAATGAAAGGATCCGCTCAGGCGCCGCTCCCCCTCCTCCCCCTCTGTGACTGTCCGCAGGCAGATCGCAGCCCCTCCCACCTGCCTTTGGCACCCAGCGAGGAATTCGAAATGAGCCAAAGTGGTCAACGGGAAATAATAATAATAATAATAATAATAATAATAATAATAATAATAATAATAATAATAATAATAATAATAATAATAATAATAATAATAACAACAACAACAACAACAACAACAACAACAGCAACAGAGTTGGAAGGGACCTTGGAGGTCTTCTAGTCCAACCCCCTGCTTAGGCAGGAAACCCTACACTACTTCAGAGTGACAAATGGCACGGAGCGTATAAAAACTGCATTAACCATATTTATTTATTTATTTATTTATTTATTTATTTATTTATTTATTTATTTATTTATTTATTTATTTATTTATTTATTTATTTATTTATTTATTTATTTATTTATTTATTTAGGTATTCTTATATGCCGCCCAACTCCCGAAGGACTCAGGGCGGCGTACAACAGAGAAAAATACAAGAATAAACCAAATATTAAATATTAATTAAAAGCAAATACAAAATTTAAAAACACAATATAAAAAACATCAACAACCATTCAACAACCATACATACTTGGGGGTGAGCTCGAGTGGTTTAAGCTCTACCCCCAGCCTGCAGGAAAAGCCATGTCTTAACGGCTTTTCGGAAGGCCAGCAGAGTGGGGATAGTTCGGGTCTCTGGGGGAAGTTGGTTCCAGAGCGCGGGGCCGACCACAGAGAAGGCTCTCCCCCTAGGGCCCGCCAGCCGGCATTGCTTGGCCGACGGGACCTGGAGGAGGCCAACTCTGTGGGCCCTAAGCGGTCGGAGGGAAGTATGAGGCAGAATGCAGTCCCAAAGATAGCCTGGTCCTAAGCCATGAAGGGCTTTAAAGATGATGATCAACACCTTGAATTGGACCCGGAGACCGATGGGCAACCAATGCAGCTGGCGGAGTATAGGTGTCACATGGGTGTACCGTGGCACACCCACCACAGCACGCGCAGCCGCATTTTGCACCAACTGAAGTCTCCGGATACTCTTCAAGGGTAGCCCCATGTAGAGCGCGTTGCAGTAGTCCAAGTGGGAGGTGACAAGGGCATGAGTGACCGTGAGTAGAGCCTCCTTCTCCAAGTATGGCCGCAACTGGTGCACCAGGCGAACCTGTGCAAAGGCCCCCCTAGCCACAGCAGAAAGATGATGATCCAATTTTAGCTGTGGATCTAGGAGGACCCCCAAGTTGCGGGCCTGGTCCGAGGGAGTCAGTTTCGCTCCCTCGAAGACCAAGGAGGGACGGTTGTCATGGTCCTTAGGAGGCAATATCCACAGCCACTCAGTCTTGTCGGGATTAAGTCTGAGTCTGTTCCTCCCCATCCAGATCTTAACGTCGTCCAGGCACCGGCACATTACATCAACTGCCTCACTGAAGTCAGACGGGGTGGTGATGTACAGCTGGGTGTCATCAGCGTACTGATGGAAACACACCCCATGTCTGCGAATGATCTCACCCAGCGGTTTCATGTAGATGTTAAACAGGATGGGCGAGAGAACCGACCCCTGAGGCACCCCACATAGTAGGGGCCTAGGGGATGATCTCTGCCCTCCTGCCAGCACCGACTGCATCCTATCGGCGAGATAAGAGGAGAACCACCGCAAAACGGTGGCTCCCACTCCCCACTCGCCGAGCCGATGCAGAAGGATACCAGGGTCGATGGTATCGAAAGCCGCTGAGAGGTCAAGTAGCACCAGGATGGAGGAGTTCCCCCCATCCTGGGCCCGCCAGAGATCATCCATCAGAGCGACCAAGGCAGTTTCTGTACTGTAGACGCGCCTGAAACCCGACTGATAGGCATCTAGATGATCTGTTTCATCCAGGAGCTGCAGAAGCTGAGTCACCACCACCTTCTCCACAACTTTCCCTAAAAAAGGTAAGTTGGAGACTGGACGATAGTTCTTCAAGTCAGCTGGATCCAGGGAAGGCTTCTTCAGGAGGGGTCGCACCACCGCAGCCTTTAACGACTGCGGTACGGATCCCTCCCTCAAAGAAGTGGTGACCACCGCCTGGATCCAGCCACGTGCCACCTCCCTGCTGGCCGAAACCAACCAGGAGGGGCACGGGTCCAATAAACAGGTGGAGGTACCCATCGCTCCCACAGCCCTGTCCACATCCTCGGGAGAAACAGGCCCAAACTCTTCCCATAATGGTGGAGTAAGACTTGCCCCTGTCAACTCTATGGACTCTGCCCTGCCAGAGTCCAGGTTCGACCGAATCTGAGCGACTTTATCCGACAGAAACTCAGCGAATTCCTCAGCTCTGCCTTGTAAGTGTTCCTCGCTCCCCCCTTTTGCAAGGAGGGAGCGAGTCACCCTAAACAAGGCAGCTGGATGAGAATCTGCGGACGCAATAAGAGCGGAAAAATAGGATCGTTTTGCCGCCCTTATCGCCACTAAATAAGATCTGATGTAAATTCTTAATAGTGTTCGGTCAGACTCGGTTTTTCTGGCCCTCCAGCGGCGCTCCAGACGTCTCTTCTGGCGTTTCATCTCCCGGAGCTCCTCGGTAAACCAGGGAGTTTTCCGGGATCCACTGCCACGGAGAGGTCGCTTAGGCGCAATTCGGTCTAAGGCCCCTGATGCTGCGGTGTTCCAGGCAGCCACCAGGGAATCAGCCGAATTGTGTACCAGGGTTTCAGGTATTTCCCCAAGTTCCCTCTGGAATCCTTCCAGCTCCATTAGGCGCCTGGGGCGGAACCACCTAGTCGGTCCCGCCTCCCTGCGGGGGAGGAATGGGGCTGCGAAATCCAACCTCAGTAGGAAATGATCTGACCATGACAGTGGGGTGATGACTATGTCCCTTTTCTTCAGATCATCTCTCCACTGCCCCGAGAGAAACACTAGGTCGAGCATGTGACCACCCTCATGAGTCGGACCCTGGATTACTTGGGTCAGGTCCATGGTTGTCATGGAATCCATGAACTCCTGAGCTACCCCAGAGGTTTCGCCAGCGGAAGGCAAGTTGAAGTCCCCCAGCACCATAAGCCTAGGGAACTCAACTGCCAAGCCGGCTACTGCCTCGAGCAGCTCAGGCAGGGCCTTACTTACACAGCTGGGAGGCAGGTACGTTAAGAAAAGGCCCACCTGAACCCCTAAGTCCAACTTCAGAAGGAGCGTCTCACACCCAACAATCTCCGGGGCAGGGATCCTACGAGGATGCAGATTTCCGGGCGTTATTATTGCCACTCCCCCCCCTTCCCTGGGGTCGGGAATGATGCTGCACCGAGAAACCGGCTGGGCATATCTCGGAGAGAGCTACTCCCCCCTCCTGCCCCAGCCAGGTCTCGGTAACACACACCAGGTCTGCCCCCTCCTCTGTGATTAAATCACGTATCGGGGGGCTTTGTTGATAATTGACCTGGCGTTAAGCAGCAGCATCCTGAGCCCAGGGCCCTGAGAACCCTGGTTGCCAGGTATCCTGGTTGAGCAAGATGGAACCAGATCGGAGGGGCCGGAACAAGGGATCGCTTGTATACAGCGAGGTCTTATTCCCCGAGAGCAGCCCACCCCTCTGCTCCCGCCATATCTGCCTCTTCCCATTATGACCGAGATGTTCCGGCTCTCACCCCCACCAGAGATCCCCTCCCCCCCACCGCTGGTCTCCCTCCCTCCCTGCAGGCCATACATACCATTCTCACTAGGCCGGGTAACTGAGCCCCCCCCCTGCTTCTGTTTCCACACTCAGCAGAGAGGGACGGAAACCCAGCCCCCGGCTTCTCCATTTCTATCAAATCTTTCAGTCTACACATACACCCTTATCAATCATCCTCCTACTCAGTCACACCAGTCACACCACTTCCGGGGTAAAAATTAGAAACTGATTATAATTGCTAAAAGTCCGTAGAAAGAACATATAGGCAGGTTCCAGGTCTGGGATAGCTCGGGGGACAGCTTAATCCACCTGAGATTACCCCCCAAGTATGTATGATGTTGAATGGATGTTGTTGTTTTTAATATTGCTTTTTTAAAAATTTGTATTTGTTTCTTTTTAATTACATGTATTTTGATTATTCTTGTATTTTTCCCTGTTGTACGCCGCCCTGAGTCCCTTGGGAGTTGGGCGGCATATAAGAATAACAAAATAAATAATAAATAAATAAATAAATAATAGTTCTGTACATTTGTACCAAGGCCCACGATCGTCGATGTAAGGTTCCAGATGTTCATATAGTTGACCATTAATGGGATAGACAGGTATAAAGTGCATAATAGTCTCAACAAACGCCTTGAGTCTTTGAGGTAACATTGATTTTATAGTTCTTCGTGGTGCAATGTTGGAGTCTGGGGAGCCAATGATCCAGGGGTCGGGAGTATATCCTCCTACAAGGCTGGCTTCTACAGTACATATAAAGGTACAATATAGTACATATAAAGGTACAATATATAGCCGCACATGTATTATATATAATATAATAATATAATATAATAAATATAATAATATAGTATAGTATAGTATAGTATAGTATAGTATAGTATAGTATAGTATAGTGTAGTGTAGTGTAGTGTAGTGTAGTGTAGTGTAGTGTAGTGTAGTGTAGTGTAGTACAGTACAGTACAGTACAGTACAGTACAGTACAGTACAGTACAGTACAGTACAGTACAGTACAGTACAATACAATACAATACAATACAATACAATACAATACAATACAATACAATACAATACAATACAATACAAGTAGGAGAGACAGAAGGAGGGACACCTCCAGTCTACTGGGTCCTGCAACAATGACAGAGTTGGAAGGGACCTTGGAGGTCTTCTAGTCCAACCGCCTACTTAGGCAGGAAACCCTAAGGGACCCACCTCCCGCAATGCAAACAGCCTTCACTCCGCCCGCTCCCCCCCCCTTTTCCCTCGTTCAGACGGTTAAGAAGCAGGCAGGGGGCGCAGTTTCTTCCCCGCCACCGCTCGGATCAACTGCGGGGAAAATGTACAGAGCAGAGCCGGGTGGAGGGTAGTAGAGCCGGCCACCCATCTCCGCGGCGGCACCGATCCTTGCGAGAGAGGAAGCCGTAAAGCAACGGGGGGGGGGGATAAACGGGGAGGCTGGGAGAGCCGGGAACTAAACTTCCAGGCGAAGTTTTCAGCGCTGCGGAAACCAAACAATCGCGCGGCCCCAAATCATTTGGAAGAAGCGGCAGGGCGGCCTCGGAGGGGCGGAGAACTGTTTATGCCCCCCCCCCCCCAATCCTCAGAGCTTCACGCTGCCCTCCGGTCTTGCTCACCTTTCGGTTGACAGACTGACCACCTCACCCTAAACAGCGTCCCCAGCACAGCGTGGGGGCCGCGGTGGCTCACCTGGTAAGATGCTGAGCCATTATATATACTTTATAATATAATACTTTAATATTCATATATCAGGTAAAAGAAAATCCCAGTATAAAAATAAACTACATGATTCAATTGCTATTTTCTATAGCTGTTATCCCAGAGATTAAATTTTCTGCAAAAAATGACGTATAAAAAGAATCCCAATTTTCAGAGGCACAGTATTTCCAATCGCAGAATAAAAGGGGATTCCAGCTCAAAGTCCTTTGAATGATAAAAGTGGAAATTCGAATAGCCCTGGAGAATGTTGTGGGGTTAATTTTGGGGGGATACAAACCCATCAGAGTAAAAAGGCAGGTGAACTTCCTGAGTATATGAATTTTTTTTAATAGGGGAAAGTATTAACGTGGCCTTCCTTTCGCAGAGTCCCTGCTGATAAAAGACCAGGACCTCTTGGCTTTTCTTCTAATGTTGGTCCAGGAGATCCTGAAGAAACCTAGTTAGCCACCAGCTGGATCTGGACAAGCAGATTCCCTGGAATTCAATGTGGGCGAGTTTTCATTAGAAGGAGGTGGTGTCCTTTCGTGTCCCCAGATCCTCCTCTTTGGCCTATATGTTAGGTTCTGAGTGATGTATAGATCTGGGCCTGGGATGAATTCCCCATGAAAGCTACAGAAGATGCTTTGGATTTGTTCAACACTCGGTCCTAACGGCTATTTGTCCAACTAGGCCATTTAGGAGTAGCCGGAAGATCAGAGAGAAATATGTGGCTGTTGGGAATCTTGATCTCCGCGCCCTCCTTCTCCCCCGGGCGACCGTGGCAGGAAAGGACGGCTCAGCATCCCGAGCGAGGTCCGCTCCTCCAGGGATCGCCGCATCTCAGCCGGCGGGCTTACAGCGCTCCACGGTTCTTTCTCCAGGATGGCGGAATCCGGATTTTGCACCGCAAATCGAACATTCCGGAACGGCATTAACGAATATGAAATTGGCTAATCAACCAATCAAGCACCGGACAAAATCCAGAATCAAAGGGGGAGTGTCACCCAGATTTCTTTTTTCCAGTTTTTGGCACAGCAACAAGGCCCGTTCTGGAACGTTCTTAATGCTAATTACATGCGTGCTCAGCTTCTATTGGCTAATCAACTGACGAATCACCAAAGACAATCCAGGATCCACAGTGGAGGAAGTGAGAGTGTCAGCCGCCTCCATGGGAGGCAGAGAGGCTCTCCTTCAGTCCGCAGACCTGCCCGTAATTCCCGAGATTCCCTGCAGACGTTGCCAGGAGCTGCCGGGACCTTTCCCAGCTCTTCCCTCTGGAACTGAGGCAATCTTGGAAGCCGGGGCTTCATTTTGGCTGCGTCTTGTCCTGCCCTCAGGGGCTTTGGAGACGAATGTGGTTCTCTTGATGATCTAGAAATGAGGAACTTTCTGACGGGGAGGACAATCAACCCATGGAACAGAAGTTGCCTTCGGAAGTTGTGGGAGCTTCATCACTTGAGACTTTGAAGAAGAGATTGGGCTGCCATTTCTCAGAAACGGTGTAGGGTCTCCTGCTTGAGCGGCGGCGGGGGGGGGGGGGTTGGACTAGATCAGTGTTTCCCAACCTTGGCAACTTGAATATCTGGACTTCAACTCCCAGAATTCCCCAGCCAGCGTTCGCTGGCTGGGGAATTCTGGGAGTTGAAGTCCAGATATCTTCAAGTTGCCAAGGTTGGGAAACACTGGACTAGATGACCTATAAGGTCCCTTCGAACTCCGTTAACCTGTTAATCTGTTAATGATGACATGAGCGCCATGGAGTGAATGGATCGTAGCAGCAGCAAAAAAGGCTCGCACACGAGATTGCTGCTTCGACCCATTCCCCCCCCCCAAAAAGGATCGCACACGAGATTGCTGCTACGACCCATTCCTTGAAAAAAAAAGGCTCGCACACGAGATTGCTGCTTCGATCCATTCCCCCCCAAATAAGGATCGCACACGAGATTGGTGCTGCTAGGATCCATTCCTAGAAAAAAAGGCTCGCACACGAGATTGCTGCTACGACCCATTCCTAGAAAAAAAAAGGCTCGCACACGAGATTGCTGCTCCTGCTATCCATTCCTAGAAAAAAAAAGGATCGCACACACGAGATTGCTGCTTCGATCCATTCCCCCCCAAAAAAGGATCGCACACGAGATTGGTGCTGCTAGGATCCATTCCTGGAAAAAAAGGCTCGCACACGAGATTGCTGCTTCGACCCATTCCTAGAAAAAAAAGGCTCGCACACGAGATCGCTGCTTCGACCCATTCCCCCCCCCAAAAAAGGATCGCACACGAGATTGCTGCTTCGATCCATTCCCCCGAAAAAAGGCTCGCACACGAGATTGCTGCCCCTGCTATCCATTCCTAGAAAAAAAAAGGATCGCACACACGAGATTGCTGCTTCGATCCATTCCCCCCCAAAAAAGGATCGCACACGAGATTGGTGCTGCTAGGATCCATTCCTGGAAAAAAAGGCTCGCACACGAGATTGCTGCTTCGACCCATTCCTAGAAAAAAAAGGCTCGCACACGAGATCGCTGCTTCGACCCATCCCCCCCAAAAAAAGGATCGCACACGAGATTGCTGCTTCGATCCATTCCCCCGAAAAAAGGCTCGCACACGAGATTGCTGCCCCTGCTACCCATTCCTAGAAAAAAAAAGGATCGCACACACGAGATTGCTGCTTCGATCCATTCCCCGAAAAAAAAGGCTCGCACACCAGATTGCTGCTTCGATCCATTCCCCCGGAAAAAAAGGGAACCCACACGAGACTGCTGCTTCGATCCATTCCCAAAAAAAAGGATCGCACACGAAATTAGTGTTGCTATGATCCATTCCCCCGAAAAAAGGCTCGCACACGAGATTTGGCACGCGAGCCTTTTTTTTTTTCCCGGGGAATGGATCGTAGCAGCATCAATCTTGTGTGCGAGCCTTTGAACCCTGCATCCTCTCGCCCCGCATCTCCACCTGCCTACTCACCGTTCTCCATGTCTTCTTCTTTGCTCAGGTGAAACCTCCGAATCAAAACGCCCAAGGACCGTGCAGGCACGGCCGGCACCAGGTTAAATAGGTGCCCGGAGGCTCCGCCTCGGCCTGCGATTTTCGTCGTCACGCCTTCTTTCTCTGCCTAATATCTGATACCGCGATGAAGGACGGGGGGAGGGCTGGTGGAGGATGAGGGGCCCGAGCCGTCGAGCGAGCGAAAGAAGGCTCCGACTCTGTCGCTGGGCGTTTTGTGTTGAGCAGTCAGCCGCTGTGCCGGGGGTGACGATGACGTCGTTCATTTGCAAGCTGACAGCAGCTCCCCCCCCTCCGCCTGGAGCCCAAGGCTTTTTTGGGGTGGGGTGAGTTATCCCGCGCGGCCCCCCCACCCTGAGCTCTCCCTGTTTATGCAAGCCGGTAAGAGAGCAGGCTGATATGGGGGGGGGGAGCGTGTCCAGCCTCCCCCTGGGAAGGATGCGTCACCCTCTGGGCAGCCTTATCTGGTGAACGGCCAGCCCGTCGACGGCAGCCCGTGAAGCGGTGCGAGGACAGAAGCCGAAGCGGTCCAGAATCCCCTACTTAACCGGTTAGCCGGATTAAGCGTCTACTACTTAATCCGGCTAACCAAACCTCCGCCCCGCCCGGGTCTGCAGACGAGCGCTCGCTGCCTTCGGTGCGCCGTAACGCAGCCAGACAAAATCCAGAAAGAGGCGCCCGGGTGCCGCACGCAGCGGACAAACCGCCGCTCTCAGCCCCGCCCCCCCCAGTGGACCCGTCACTTCAGTTCTCCTCTCGGTCCTCCGATACTGCGAACTGCTGTAAGCGTAGAAGACGAGCTGCCATAAGAACCGCAGCACCCACTACACACAGGTGCCCCGTTCCCTCCTTTGGACCTAGCGGTAACACCCGGGGCCTTTTCGCCTGCCAACTGTCGAAGGATCAAATGCGCCTTTCTTCCAATTGAGTTCTATGAAATCTATAAAACAATATCTAACGTCCCCTGCTCCTTTACGGGGCAGTCACAGAAGATGGGGCTTCCTGCTCAGCCAAATCCAGAGTGGGGGAGGGGGTTCATCCTGGGAGCTAAGGATGGGGCGGGCAAGGGGGGGAGCGAATCAGTGATCTCGTGAGGTCTTCAGAAAGCTTGAGGGATTAAGGACCTGTCTGCATCTCCTTAAAAATGCTTCCGTTAACAAAGACAAATTAACATACTTTTTTCAAGGACAGAACGTGGCTCATTGACTGCAGATTTCTCCATGAGGATCTTTTACTTTTTAAAAAATATTTTAATTGAACAAGCGCTGAAAATTGGTTTTTTTCCAAAGAGCTCTGATATAGTCTGCCCTATGATAACCCTTCCTTCTTCAACATTTTAACAAGTTTCCTACGGTTATAAAAAAAGCAAAATACACATTTATTGATTTATTTGTTTATTCTTCACGTTATACAAATGTATTGAATATAAATATGAAGTTGTGATATTTTTCTTGCCAAGGCAGCGCACGTGTCAAGAAAAACCCGCCCACCAGTTTCCAACTGCAGCGCAGTCGTTTAGTCCAAGGTCCCTTCCAGCTCTATTCTGATTGAAGTCGTCAGCCGCTGCGTCTCGCCTTGCTCCTCCTCAAGGAAGCTGCAGCTCTTTTAGGGTGCTGGCAGGAAAACCAGCTTCCTTTCCCATTGTCCTGCCTCCCAGAAGATGCAGGAGCACCTTCGGTTTTGTCTTGTTCCTTCTGAACGGCCCAGGGACGTGAACGCTAGTCAGAGGATTCATTCTCTCTCCCTCTTTTTCTGTTATTTTGCCGTCAGCCTCTGCAACCCCGATTATTAACTGAATACACATTTCTGCCCTTTCAGCCAGTTTAGCTCTGCCTATAACCTCGCAGTTGCACCTTTCCTTCCTGCTCCTCACAACCCCGTGCAGAACAATTTTATCTCTCTCTCTCTCTCTTTGTTATGGGTTAATGTTTCTCGTTCCTTCAAATGAGCTGGTTTTTATACACCGGAAGTCGCAACAGAGAGCCCTGCATCGCTAGGATTTGCCTTTTGGCAGGGTGGAGGGAAGAAAAAAGTGTGTTGCAACTTGCCTGACGGCTTTCTTCGCCCCACCTTCTAATTTTTGTAGTCAGTTACCCAAGCAAAGTTTTCATGATTTTCAAGGCTTGTTTATTTGAAACAATGAATCGGTCAAAGGAAAATACCAAGAGAGTGTCCCTTTTAAAAGTATGCTGTAAAAATAAAAGGACTGTAAACACATTTGCAAATGCTAAAGAAATAGCACATTGAAGGCATCCTCACTTCAGAGGATGAGTTCATTTCTGTCTTCTCTATCTACTTCCTTCAATCTTGCCAAGCAGGGTAGCTATTTTTTCTAGTACACACAGTTTTGTCACATGTCCAAAATATGAACTTTTGCAGCTGATCATTACAGAACCAGGATTACTTCTTTAATTCTTCTTGCAGCACATGTTGCTTTCTCTATTGGTTACATTATATTTTTGATCTTGTGTCCTTTGCCTTTTCTGAAACCCTCCTGTTAGGTTGAAAATTTAAAGGTTTTGTTCATTCTTCTAAAAAAAATCAGCATAGTCTATAACAGTGATGGCGAACCTATGGCACGCGTGCCACAGGTGGCACGCGGAGCCATATCTGCCGGCACGCGAGCCCGTTGTCCTAGCTCAGCTCCAGCGTGCATCTGCGCGCCGGCCAGCTGATTTTCGACTGGCGCGGAGGGCTCTGGGAGGGCATTTTAGGTTTCCGGAGGGCCTCGGGGGGGGCATTTTCATCCTCCCCAGGCTCCAGGGAAGCCTCTGGAACATGGGGAGGGCGAAAAACAGGCCTACCAGGCCCACCAGAAGTTGGGAAACGGGGCCATTTCTGGCCTCCAGAGGGCCTCTGCGGGGGCGGGGGAGGACGTTTTAGCCCTCCCTAGGCATTGAATTATGGGTGTGGGCACTCGCATGTGCGTGATAGCGCACGCGCATGCGCTTTCGGCACCCAAGGGAAAAAAGGTTCGCCATCACTGGTCTATAAAAACAGTTTTCATTGTTTTTATATCAAATACATTTATTGTAATACTGTTAATTTGGGATGATTCTGATTTCACTGAGATAAACTGGGACAATGTATGAATACTTTATGGTTTTGCTTTGCTTTGCATATAAGAGAAGTAGGATTACTCATTGATATAAATGTTTATACAGGCTAGACGTATTTTGTTTAATAAATTAATTTGATAGGTGCAAATAGATGCCAATTGAAAAAGTAATCAAACTTAATAGATTGAAATTAATATTTAATATTTCTGATTTTGAATATTTTTAAAGTTTGCATCAATCAAACTTGGCTAATATTGCACAATCACAGAATAATTGTTTGCAGGTAAAAGGGACTTAATGTTTTCTAACCATCCAATATTGTATATCATGGGTGTCAAACTCTTGGGGCCTCACATTGCCATCACGTGACATTTCATGATGTTTTTCCCATTCGCGGAGCTGGGGTGGGCATGGCTTGCATGTGACACATCCAGCCCACGGGCCACCAGTTTGACACCTCTGTGTATATTGTCTTAATTTTTTCATTATGCATATTTTACTGTTTAGTAGGGAAGAATGTTAAATAAAAATAAGAATCTTGAAATGTAGCATTCTCGGTGCTCTCTGAGTTTGTTTGCTTGCAGATGGTTCATTGACCAACTGTGTAATATCAGTGCGCAATGTTCCCTCTAAGATGCGCGGCTGCACGGCCGCCCACATGACAAGAAAACACCGCATTTACAAAGCGTTTATTTGTGTATTTGCTGTAAATGTGATCAAGCATGAAAATGTGCCGCTCAAACACTATACTTTTCCGCACACACTGAAAAAAAATTAGAGGGAACATTGGTACTAGGGGAAGAGGTAGGGGTAGGGGTAGGGGAAGAGTTAGGGGTATGTCTTCTTCTCCGCTCAACTGAAACCACCGAATCGCCAGGGAAAGGTCCAAGTATTTTGCAGCCAAGACCTGCACCGCCCACTTTCACGGCTTCTTCGTCTGTCAAAACTCAAGGCCCGCGGGGCAGCCAGGGGGGGGGGGATGACTAATGGCCAATGACTAGCAGCGGTGCCTCTGCCTGTGAAAAACGGAGCTTGGGAGCGTTGTCCTGGGGGGGGGGGGTCGCTGGCAAAAGCAAACAAAAAAAGCAAACAAAAAACAAAAAGGAGAAATGTTTTTTTTTTTCTCCCTTCATTTGAGCATCCAAGAAGGAACAAAAGGGGGAAGAGGAAAGACTAAAAGAAGGAAAGATGGGAAGAGAGCAAGGAAGGGTTCCCATCTCCCCTGCACCCCGCTTTGGCTTCAGCCCTAATTCTTTCCTAGCC
Organism: Diadophis punctatus similis; assembly: GCA_023053685.1. Lineage (NCBI taxonomy): Eukaryota > Metazoa > Chordata > Lepidosauria > Squamata > Dipsadidae > Diadophis > Diadophis punctatus. The sequence continues at coordinate 253,016,398 of JALIGW010000002.1, forward strand.
CTGAGAATTGTGAGAGTTGGAGTCCATAGGCTGTAAAGGGGCCCTGACTTTCAAAAGTCCTGGGAGCTCCGTTTCTACTTGCTCAGGAAGAGCAAAAGAGAAAGTCCCAGAATGGAACTGCATCTGTTTCCTCTGAGTGACACAGCCTTTTTACTTCTGCTTTTTGCTCCAGGCTCATCACCCTCTGGGCAGCCCTACCTAGTGAACGGCAAGCCCGTCCACTGCAGTTAACCAACCCTCCTCCTCCTCCTACAACTCCACCTCGGCCCGAACTCTTGGGGTCTTTTCTTGCCATCTGATCTGCAGAGGGCCGCTCGCTGCGTCGCAACGCAGACTCCCCCCCCCCGTGAAAGCTACAAAAAAAAATACTTTGCTCCACACGGCTATTTGTCCATCAAGGCAATTTATGAAAGAGCCGAGAGAAAAGTGTGACCATTGGGGACCATGATATCCTTCTCCCTGAATCCGTGAATTATGGGAAGGGAGTCATCTAAGGGCCAATCTTTGTGGTGAAAAGGGACAGTCAAGGTTGTGTATGTGTGTGTGTGTGTGTTCAGAATGTAAAGCCCCCCCCCAGTGGCCCCGTGGCTTGAGTTCTCCTCCCGCTCTGATACTGTGAACTGTGTAAGCTTCCTACACCACACAGCCATGGGAAAACGGCCAATGACTAGCCGTGGTGCCTCTGCGAAAAATGGAGCTTGGGAGCGGTGTCCTGGTGGGGGGAGGGGCATTTTCGCTGGCAGAGGGCTAGCAAAAACAAACAAAAAACAAAAAGGAGAAATGTTTTTTTCTCCCTGAATTTGAGCATCCAAGAAGGAAAAAAGGGGGAAGAGGAAAGACAAATTAAAAGAAGGAAAGATGGGAAGAGAGCAAGGAAGGGTTCCCCCCCCCCCGCACCCCGCTTTGGCTTCAGCCCAAATTCTTTCCTAGCCCTGCGAATTGCGAGAGTTGGAGTCCATAGGCCATAAAGGGGCCTTAGGTCCTTAGGACCCTGACTTTCATAAGTATTCCCAGAAAAAAGACTCGCACACGAGATTGCTGCCAAGATCCAATCCTAGAAAAAAGGCTCACACACGAGATTGCTGCTAAAATCCAATCCTAGAAAAAAGGCTCACACACGAGACTGCTGCTGCTACGATCCATTCCCCGAAAAAAAGCTCGCACACGGGATTGCTGCCAAGATCCAATCCTAGAAAAAAGGCTCACACACGAGATTGCTGCCAAGATCCAATCCTAGAAAAAAGGCTCACACACGAGATTGCTGCTAAAATCCAATCCTAGAAAAAAGGCTCACACACGAGATTGCTGCCAAGATCCAATCCTAGAAAAAAGGCTCACACACGGGATTGCTGCCAAAATCCAATCCTAGAAAAAAGGCTCACACACGAGATTGCTGCCAAGATCCAATCCTAGAAAAAAGGCTCACACACGAGATTGCTGCCAAGATCCAATCCTAGAAAAAAGGCTCACACACGAGATTGCTGCTGCTACGATCCATTCCCCGAAAAAAGGCTCTCACACGAGATTGGTGCTGCTAAGATCCAATCCTAGAAAAAAGGCTCACACACGAGATTGCTGCCAAGATCCAATCCTAGAAAAAAGGCTCACACACGAGACTGCTGCTGCTACGATCCATTCCCCGAAAAAAGGCTCGCACACGGGATTGCTGCTACGATGCATTCCAAATAAGGCTCCGACTCTTTCGCTGGGCGTTTTGTGTTGAGAGGACGTTAATTTGCAAGCTGACAGCAGCCCTCCCCTCCGCCCGGAGCCCGCCGTTCTCAGCCCCGCCCCCCCTAGTGGACCCGTCGCTTCAGTGCTCCTCCTGCTCTGATACTGCCAACTGCTGTAAGCGTAAAAGAGGAGCTGCCATAATAACCGCAGCCCCCACTACACACAGGTGCCCCGTTCCCTCCTTTGCACCTAGCGGTAACACCCGGGGCCTTTTCGCCTGCCAACTGTCGAAGGATCAAATGAAACTTTCTTCCCATTGAGGTCTATGAAATCTACCAAAAAAAAAAAAAATCCAACGTCCTCTGCTCCTTTACGGAGGATGGGGCTTCCTGCTCAGCCAATCCAGAGGGAGGGGGGAGCCGCGAGAGGAGCAGGTGAGGGAGGGGGGTTCATCCTGGGAGCTTAGGATGGGGCGGGCAGGGGGGGAGCGAATCAGAGATCTGGCGAGATCTTAAGAAAGCTCAGGGATTAAGGACCTGTCTGGATCTCCTTAAAATGTTCCCGCTAATAAAGACAAATCAACACACTTTTTTCATGGACAGAACGTGGCTCATTGACTGCAGATTTCTCCATGGGGATCTTTTTTACTTTAAAAAAAAATATTTCATTGAACAAGCGCTGAAAAATTGGTTTTTTTTCCCAAAGAGCTCTGATATAGTCTGCCCCATGATAACCCTTCCTTCTTCAACATTTTAACAAGTTTTCCTACGGTTATAAAAAAAAACCAAATACACATTTATTCATTTATTTGTTTATTCTTCACGTTATACAAATGTATTGAATATAAATATAAAGTTGTGGTATTTTTCTTGCCACGGCCGTTCAGTGAATCACGGCCGTTGTTATATTCGGAACACCGTTCCACGTCTACGGGGATTCCCAGCCGTCCAGGTCAGGGTTGTCCCAAATGTGGTTTTTTTTCTTTTCTTTTCTTCAAGAGGCAACTGGAATTTCTTGCTTTTCCCTGTTAGACTTTTCGCTTCTCATCCAAGAAGTCACCTCAGTAACATGGTCGTCCAGTGTAATCTGGCTCCCGCATTTACTTGGCTCCTGGGAAGGTCAAAAAAGGTCATCCCGTAACCCCGGGCGACGCAACCGTCATAAGTTCGAGTCCATTTTCAAGCATCTGAATTTTCATCAGGCGGCCGTGAGGATGCTGTAAGTCATAATTCGGCTTTCTCGGTGCCATTGAAACTTTGAATGATCACTAAGGCGGTCATCGACATAGTCCTTATTCAATGACGACCTGCATATGAAACTTCTCAGAGAGGAAAGTATTCACGTGGCCAGCCTTTTGCTGAGTCTCTGCTGATAAAACACGTTGCTCTTTGTTCCGTGGAGTGTCAGGTATGTTGGAATATTCATGACTGGGAGAGCCATGTGATTGAGTCAGCCAATCAGGCTGAAGTGTTATTTGAGCATGTCCAGAAACTTAGCAAGAAGAAGGGTGTGGTTTAGTCTGTCCACCATTAAAGCTTGCTGTGAAAACATCTCAACATGTGATCTGAAACAAAGTGTGGTATTGTTAATGTTTTATTCTACTTATAAAGAAGTTATTTGAATCAGCAAAATGCAGTTATCTTCTGAAGCTTCTGATTTATTGCGTAACTCTGACAGGTTATGGGCCCAGGAATCGCTCAAGAAGTAAAATAAAAACTGCATTGTAATTTAAAGCTGATAAGCTGTCTGTGTTGTTAAAGGAACAGGCAGAGAAGAAAAATAAAGCAGGATGGCTGCTGCTATGGAATTTAAAGACAGTCCAATACCTAAATTGGGGAAGAAAAATTATTTAATTTGGGCTGCAAAAATGGAATGTTTTTTGAAAGCAAAAGAATTATGGGACATCGTAGCAGACCCCCTGCAAGTGCTTGGAGCAGCAGATCAAAAGGCTCATGACAAAGCTATGGCTTATCTTCTTTTAAGTCTGGGGGATGATCAATTCTTAAATGTAGCTGAATTAAAGTCTGCAAAAGAAATATGGCAGAAATTGAAAGCAGTACATGTCAATGTTTCTGCGTGTAATGTGGTCCAACTTTCAAGAAAGCTTTTCAGAATGAGTTTGCAGACAGGAGATTCTATGGAAGATCATTTAATGAAAATGCAGTCTAATTTTCTAGAATTGGAGCAACGTGGAGTAAAGTTTCCAGAGTCCCAAAAGGTTTTATTAGTGTTAAATAGTTTGGATCAGAGCTGGGAGACTGTATCAGCTATTTTTGAAAGTAAGCCAGAAGCAGATTTGAATTTGGAGGCTTTGAAATCGTGTTTATTGTATGAATATGAGAAAAGGCTTTTCAGCCATGCTGATGGAAAATTCCACAGGCAGGGGCCCAACAAGGAGTACAGTGGAAACTTACAGCAAGTCTCCAGCAAAATTTTCCACAGGCTGCCTATCTCTAGCAACAGCCGAGGTGTCTGCAGACAAGAGGAAATCAGAGGCAGGAGAGATCAAGTTACACAGCAACAATTCTTCAAGCAAGTTAAAAAAACATGTTTCATTTGTGGAGAGACAAATCATCTGCAGAAAAGCTGTGCACAGAGAAGAAATGTGCAAGACAAGAGACATTATTTGCAAGGACAGATTGCAGTTGCAAAAGTTTGTGTCAGAGTTACGCAATAAATCAGAAGCTTCAAAAGATAACTGCATTTTGCTGATTCAAATAACTTCTTTATAAGTAGAATAAAACATTAACAATACCACACTTTGTTTCAGATCACATGTTGAGATGTTTTCACAGCAAGCTTTAATGGTGGACAGAGTAAACCACGCCCTTCTTCTTGCTAAGTTTCTGGACATGCTCAAAAAACACTTCAGCCTGATTGGCTGACTCAATCACATGGCTCTCCCAGTCATGAATATTCCAACACTCCTCCCTTCATTACTGGGAGAGACACCAGACCTATTGGATTTAAACATTTCCTGTAATGGACACCACCCAATGGTTTGGTCATCATGTCTGCTAAATTATCCTCTGAAGAACAATGATGTAAACGTATCAATTTTTCTTTTACAGCTTCCCTGACATTACAATACTTAATGTCCACATGTTTACTTCTGTTCTTCACTCTGTCACCTGTTGCCATTTTTATACAGGCAGCATTATCTTCATAAACAGTTACAGCTTCATTTACATTTACATTTAAATCTTGTAACAACTGTACATACCAAACTACTTCAGAACATAACTCAGACAATGCAATAAACTCTGCTTCTGCAGTTGAAATAGCAACCGTTGTTTGTTTTCTGGACTTCCAACCAATTAAAGCCCCTCCAAACATTATTACAATTCCAGAATTAGACTTTCTGGTTTTTACATCATTTGCATAATCACTATCAACATAACATTTCAATTTTAATTCTTCAGTGACCTTTATTTGAAGACCCAAATTCACAGTTCCCTTCAAATACCTGAGAATTCTTTTCACACCCATCCAATGCAACTTTGTAGGTGTAGCAGTAAAGCGACTTAAGATGCTCACTGCACAAGCTATGTCTGGTCTGGACCACTGTGACAGATATAACAGACTCCCTATTGCAGAGTGATATATCTCCTGATCACAGGCTTCACTTTTGTCCTCACCCAAACTATTGTAAAAATCTGTGCTCATAGGTGTAGGAGCAATATTACAATCTTTCATGTTATACTTCTCTAATAATTGTTCAATTTTTCTCCTTTGACTGAGAATATAACCCTTTTCAGTTTTTTGTATCTCTACACCGAGATAATTCTTTATTTCTCCCAAATTCTTTAATTCAAATTTCTTTTCTAACTTATTAGCAAATTCTTTAACTTGTGATGCATCCTTTGCAATGAAACAAAGATCATCCACAAATGCTAATAATAGACAATTCCCACCTTGTAACTTTCCAGTGTATATGCAACCATCAGCTTTGCAACTCTTGAACCCAAGACCTTTCAATGCAGTATCTAAACAGATATTCCAATTTCTGGCTGACTGCTTCAGCCCATAAATGGCCTTGTTCAATTTATACACCATGTTAGGCTTTTTATTTTCATACCCTGGCGCTTGAACCATATAAATTTCTTCCTCTAATTCAGCATTGAGAAATGCAGTGGTTATATCAAAATGCCAAATTCTATGTCTGTATGCTGATGCTAATGCCAGTGCTAGTCTTATGCTCTCACCTTTTACAGTTGGCGCGAACACCTCATCATAGTGCACATTCTTTAATTGAGAAAAACCTTGTGCCACCAACCTTGCCTTATACTGTACTTCATTATTGGGTAATACCTTTTTCTTATATACCCACTTACATCCTACAGCTTTCGTACCCTGTGGCAAAGTCACAGATGTGAACACTTCATGATCGCCCATGGATTTCATCTCTTTATCCATGGCTTCCTTCCACTTTTCTTGTTCAACTTTTGGTAATGCCAATACTTCCTTATAGTTTCTTGGCTCATACCACACATTACAAACTTTAACTTTACTGGCAGAATACCTGTCTGGCGGAACCCCTCTGTTCCTACGCTCTGACCTACGTGGCATTGCCTGTACTTGTGTTTCAAGCTTTTCTGGCTTCATATCTTGTTCAGACTCTCCTCCCTGAACATAGACACCTTCAGTAAATGATTCACCATCATTAAATGAGTTATTGTCACTAAGTGGATCACCGTCGCTAAGCGGATCACCATCACTAAGTGAGACATTTTCAGAATTTGCATCAATTCTGTTCCAATTTTGTTCTGCAAAACTAGCAGACCTGGAAATCACTATCCTTTTACTTCCATCGCTAAAGCGATACCCTATTTGAGCCTGGCTCATAGCCCACAAATCTGAGCTTTCTAGCCTTTTGTTGTCCCTTTCTTCTGATTGCCTTTGGAATATGTACCCATGCAGTACTACCAAATATTTTTAAATGTGCTAGAGAAGGCTTTCTCCCATATAGCATTGCATATGGAGTATTATTGATGGATGAACTCCACAACCTATTTACTAAATAATTGGCAGTCAGTATGCCTTCACCCCAATATGACCTGCTCATACCAGAATCCTCCAGTAATGAGTCTTTCATTGTTTGCAAAACACCATTCCTCTTTTCAGCCACTCCGTTCTCTCCCGGTGTGTAAGGATTTGTGTGCCTGTGTCTTATTCCCAATTGTCTCAACCATTGTTGAAAATTTGTTGACATAAATTCAGAACCTCTGTCAGTTTGCAACTGACATACCTGTTGTTTGTACCTTCTCTCTACAAAGCTTAACCATTTGTCTCTATTGTTATTATAACAAACTTTTGCAACTGCAATCTGTCCTTGCAAATAATGTCTCTTGTCTTGCATATTTCTTCTCTGTGCACAGCTTTTCTGCAGATGATTGGTTTCTCCACAAATGAAACACGCTTTCTTAACTTGCTTGCAGAATTGTTGCTGTGTAACTTGATCTCTCCTGCCTCTGCTTTCCTCTTGTCTGCAGACACCTCGGCTGTTGCTAGAGATAGGCAGCCTGTGGAAAATTTTGCTGGAGACTTGCTGTAAGTTTCCACTGTACTCCTTGTTGGGCCCCCGCCTGTGGAATTTTCCATCAGCATGGCTGAAAAGCCTTTTCTCATATTCATTCAATAAACACGATTTCAAAGCCTCCAAATTCAAATCTGCTTCTGGCTTACTTTCAAAAATAGCTGACACAGTCTCCCAGCTCTGATCCAAACTATTTAACACTAATAAAACTTTTTGGGACTCTGGAAACTTTACTCCACGTTGCTCCAATTCTAGAAAATTAGACTGCATTTTCATTAAATGATCTTCCATAGAATCTCCTGTCTGCAAACTCATTCTGAAAAGCTTTCTTGAAAGTTGGACCACATTACACGCAGAAACATTGACATGTACTGCTTTCAATTTCTGCCATATTTCTTTTGCAGACTTTAATTCAGCTACATTTAAGAGTTGATCATCCCCCAGACTTAAGAGAAGATAAGCCATAGCTTTGTCATGAGCCTTTTGATCTGCTGCTCCAAGCACTTGCGGGGGGGTCTGCTACGATGTCCCATAATTCTTTTGCTTTCAAAAAACATTCCATTTTTGCAGCCCAAATTAAATAATTTTTCTTCCCCAATTTGGGTATTGGACTGTCTTTAAATTCCATAGCAGCAGCCATCCTGCTTTATTTTTCTTTTCTGCCTGTTCCTTTAACAACACAGACAGCTTCTTATCAGCTTTAAATTACAATGCAGTTTTTAACTTTACTTCTTGAGCGATTCCTGGGCCCATAACCTGTCAGAGTTACGCAATAAATCAGAAGCTTCAAAAGATAACTGCATTTTGCTGATTCAAATAACTTCTTTATAAGTAGAATAAAACATTAACAATACCACACTTTGTTTCAGATCACATGTTGAGATGTTTTCACAGCAAGCTTTAATGGTGGACAGAGTAAACCACGCCCTTCTTCTTGCTAAGTTTCTGGACATGCTCAAAAAACACTTCAGCCTGATTGGCTGACTCAATCACATGGCTCTCCCAGTCATGAATATTCCAACAGTTTGTTATAATAACAATAGAGACAAATGGTTGATTGACAGTGGGGCTAGTCAAACAATTGTTAATAATTCTGACTTATTTTCCAGATTTTTCCCAGGAAACCATGAAGAAGTGGCCTTAGCCAATGGTCAAAAGGCTAAAATCATTGGAAGAGGCGATGTGCAAATTCCATATTTGGAATCCAGGTTTACTGATGTGTTATGTGTACCTGAAATGGAGCATAATTTGTTAAGTGTGTCTAGTTTAGACAAGCAAGGTTATGAAACCACATTTGTTAATGGGAAGTGTATCATCCAAAGAAATGGGAATGTTTGTGCACAGGGCATAAAAGAGGATAATCTTTATGTATTGCAGGGACAAAAGGTCCCACATTGTTCCCAGATATTTAAAAATGTAGCAGAACACAATTCGTGTGTTCATCTTCTGCACAGACGACTTGGTCATGCTAATTTTAAGGTTGTTCAACAAATGAAAGAATTTGCAGAAGGATTAGATTTGAAGGGATGTAAGGCATATTTGGATTGTGCAGTATGCAAAGCATCGAAATCCAAAGCATTCCCAGTGAGCAAGTTTAGCACAAGACAAACCACAAAAGCTCTAGAACTGGTGCATGCTGATTTAATTGGGCCTATGCAAGCCAGTTTGGGAGGAGCAAAGTATGTGCTGGTTATTGTGGATGACTACAGCAGGTTTGGGTTTTGCTACTTACTTAAGAGTAAAACAGAGGTGCTACAGCAATTTAAGCAATGGTTAAGTTTTGTAGAGAGAAGGTACAAACAACAGGTATGTCAGTTGCAAACTGACAGAGGTTCTGAATTTATGTCAACAAATTTTCAACAATGGTTGAGACAATTGGGAATAAGACACAGGCGCACAAATCCTTACACACCGGGAGAGAACGGAGTGGCTGAAAGGAGGAATGGTGTTTTGCAAACAATGAAAGACTCATTACTGGAGGATTCTGGTATGAGCAGGTCATATTGGGGTGAAGCCATACTGACTGCCAATTATTTAGTAAATAGGCTGTGGAGTTCATCCATCAATAATACTCCATATGCAATGCTATATGGGAGAAAGCCTTCTCTAGCACATTTAAAAATATTTGGAAGTACTGCTTGGGTACATATTCCAAAGGCAATCAGAAGAAAGGGACAACAAAAGGCTAGAAAGCTCAGATTTGTGGGCTATGAGCCAGGCTCAAAAGGGTATCGCTTTAGCGATGGAAGTAAAAGGATAGTGATTTCAAGGTCTGCTAGTTTTGCAGAACAAAATTGGAACAGAATTGATGCAAATTCTGAAAATGTCTCACTTAGTGATGGTGATCCGCTTAGCGACGGTGATCCACTTAGTGACAATAACTCATTTAATGATGGTGAATCTGTTGGAATATTCATGACTGGGAGAGCCATGTGATTGAGTCAGCCAATCAGGCTGAAGTGTTAATTGAGCATGTCCAGAAACTTAGCAAGAAGAAGGGTGTGGTTTAGTCTGTCCACCATTATACTCCAGTATGAAAACATCTCAACATGTGATCTGAAACAAAGTGTGGTATTGTTAATGTTTTATTCTACTTATAAAGAAGTTATTTGAATCAGCAAAATGCAGTTATCTTTTGAAGCTTCTGATTTATTGCGTAACTCTGACAGGTTATGGGCCCAGGAATCGCTCAAGAAGTAAAGTTAAAAACTGCATTGTAATTTAAAGCTGATAAGAAGCTTTCTGTGTTGTTAAAGGAACAGGCAGAGAAGAAAAATAAAGCAGGATGGCTGCTGCTATGGAATTTAAAGACAGTCCAATACCCAAATTGGGGAAGAAAAATTATTTAATTTGGGCTGCAAAAATGGAATGTTTTTTGAAAGCAAAAGAATTATGGGACATCGTAGCAGACCCCCCCGCAAGTGCTTGGAGCAGCAGATCAAAAGGCTCACGACAAAGCTATGGCTTATCTTCTCTTAAGTCTGGGGGATGATCAATTCTTAAATGTAGCTGAATTAAAGTCTGCAAAAGAGATATGGCAGAAATTGAGAGCAGTACATGTCAATGTTTCTGCGTGTAATGTGGTCCAACTTTCAAGAAAGCTTTTCAGAATGAGTTTGCAGACAGGAGATTCTATGGAAGATCATTTAGTGAAAATGCAGTCTAATTTTCTAGAATTGGAGCAACGTGGAGTAAAGTTTCCAGAGTCCCAAAAAGTTTTATTAGTGTTAAATAGTTTGGATCAGAGCTGGGAGATTGTATCAGCTATTTTTGAAAGTAAGCCAGAAGCAGATTTGAATTTGGAGGCTTTGAAATCGTGTTTATTGAATGAATATGAGAAAAGGCTTTTCAGCCATGCTGATGGAAAATTCCACAGGCGGGGGCTCAACAAGGAGTACAGTGGAAACTTACAGCAAGTCTCCAGCAAAATTTTCCACAGGCTGCCTATCTCTAGCAACAGCCGAGGTGTCTGCAGACAAGAGGAAAGCAGAGGCAGGAGAGATCAAGTTACACAGCAACAATTCTTCAAGCAAGTTAAAAAAGCATGTTTCATTTGTGGAGAGACAAATCATCTGCAGAAAAGCTGTGCACAGAGAAGAAATATGCAAGACAAGAGACATTATTTGCAAGGACAGATTGCAGTTGCAAAAGTTTGTTATAATAACAATAGAGACAAATGGTTGATTGACAGTGGGGCTAGTCAAACAATTGTTAATAATTTTGACTTATTTTCCAGATTTTTCCCAGGAAACCATGAAGAAGTGGCCTTAGCCAATGGTCAAAAGGCTAAAATCATTGGAAGAGGCGATGTGCAAATTCCATATTTGGAATCCAGGTTTACTGATGTGTTATATGTACCTGAAATGGAGCATAATTTGTTAAGTGTGTCTAGTTTAGACAAGCAAGGTTATGAAACCACATTTGTTAATGGGAAGTGTCTCATCCAAAGAAATGGGAATGTTTGTGCACAGGGCATAAAAGAGGATAATCTTTATGTATTGCAGGGACAAAAGGTCCCACATTGTTCCCAGATATTTAAAAATGTAGCAGAACATAATTCGTGTGTTCATCTTCTGCACAGACGACTTGGTCATGCTAATTTTAAGGTTGTTCAACAAATGAAAGAATTTGCAGCAGGATTAGATTTGAAGGGATGTAAGACATATTTGGATTGTGCAGTATGCAAAGCATCGAAATCCAAAGCATTCCCAGTTAGCAAGTTTAGCACAAGACAAACCACAAGAGCTCTAGAACTGGTGCATGCTGATTTAATTGGGCCTATGCAAGCCAGTTTGGGAGGAGCAAAGTATGCACTGGTCATTGTGGATGACTACAGCAGGTTTGGGTTTTGCTACTTACTTAAGAGTAAAACAGAGGTGCTACAGCAATTTAAGCAATGGTTAAGCTTTGTAGAGAGAAGGTACAAACAACAGGTATGTCAGTTGCAAACTGACAGAGGTGCTGAGTTTATGTCAACAAATTTTCAACAATGGTTGAGACAATTGGGAATAAGAGACAGGCGCACAAATCCTTACACACCGGGGGAGAACGGAGTGGCTGAAAGGAGGAATGGTGTTTTGCAAACAATGAAAGACTCATTACTGGAGGATTCTGGTATGAGCAGGTCATATTGGGGTGAAGCCATACTGACTGCCAATTATTTAGTAAATAGGTTGTGGAGTTCATCCATCAATAATACTCCATATGCAATGCTATATGGGAGAAAGCCTTCTCTAGCACATTTAAAAATATTTGGAAGTACTGCATGGGTACATATTCCAAAGGCAATCAGAAGAAAGGGACAACAAAAGGCTAGAAAGCTCAGATTTGTGGGCTATGAGCCAGGCTCAAAAGGGTATCGCTTTAGCGATGGAAGTAAAAGGATAGTGATTTCAAGGTCTGCTAGTTTTGCAGAACAAAATTGGAACAGAATTGATGCAAATTCTGAAAATGTCTCACTTAGTGACGGTGATCCACTTAGCGACGGTGATCCACTTAGTGACAATAACTCATTTAATGATGGTGAATCATTTACTGAAGGTGTCTATGTTCAGGGAGGAGAGTCTGAACAAGATATGAAGACAGAAAAGCTTGAAACACAAGTACAGGCAATGCCACGTAGGTCAGAGCGTAGTAACAGAGGGGTTCCGCCAGACAGGTATTCTGCCAGTAAAGTTAAAGTGTGTAATGTGTGGTATGAGCCAAGAAACTATAAGGAAGTATTGGCATTACCAAAAGTTGAACAAGAAAAGTGGAAGGAAGCCATGGATAAAGAGATGAAATCCATGGGAGATCATGAAGTGTTCACATCTGTGACTTTGCCACAGGGTACGAAAGCTGTAGGATGTAAGTGGGTATATAAGAAAAAGGTATTAGCCAATAATGAAGTACAGTATAAGGCAAGATTGGTGGCACAAGGTTTTTCTCAATTAAAGAATGTGCACTATGATGAGGTGTTCGCGCCAACTGTAAAAGCTGAGAGCATAAGACTAGCACTGGCAATAGCATCAGCATACAGGCATAGAATTTGGCATTTTGATATAACCACTGCATTTCTCAATGCTGAATTAGAGGAAGAAATTTATATGGTTCAAGCGCCAGGGTATGAAAATAAAAAACCTAACATGGTGTATAAATTGAACAAGGCCATTTATGGGCTGAAGCAGTCAGCCAGAAATTGGAATATCTGTTTAGATACTGCATTGAAAGGTCTTGGGTTCAAGAGTTGCAAAGCTGATGGTTGCATATACACTGGAAAGTTACAAGGTGGGAATTGTCTACTATTAGCATTTGTGGATGATCTTTGTTTCATTGCAAAGGATGCATCGCAAGTTAAAGAATTTGCTAATAAGTTAGAAAAGAAATTTGAATTAAAGAATTTGGGAGAAATAAAGAATTATCTCGGTGTAGAGATACAAAAAACTGAAAAAGGTTATATTCTCAGTCAAAGGAGAAAAATTGAACAATTATTAGAGAAGTATAACATGAAAGATTGTAATATTGCTCCTACACCTATGAGCACAGATTTTTACAATAGTTTGGGTGAGGACAAAAGTGAAGCCTGTGATCAGGAGATATATCACTCTGCAATAGGGAGTCTGTTATATCTGTCACAGTGGTCCAGACCAGACATAGCTTGTGCAGTGAGCATCTTAAGTCGCTTTACTGCTACACCTACAAAGTTGCATTGGATGGGTGTGAAAAGAATTCTCAGGTATTTGAAGGAAACTGTGAATTTGGGTCTTCAAATAATGGTCACTGAAGAATTAAAATTGAAATGTTATGTTGATAGTGATTATGCAAATGATGTAAAAACCAGAAAGTCTAATTCTGGAATTGTAATAATGTTTGGAGGGGCTTTAATTGGTTGGAAGTCCAGAAAACAAACAACGGTTGCTATTTCAACTGCAGAAGCAGAGTTTATTGCATTGTCTGAGTTATGTTCTGAAGTAGTTTGGTATGTACAGTTGTTACAAGATTTAAATGTAAATGTAAATGAAGCTGTAACTGTTTATGAAGATAATGCTGCTTGTATAAAAATGGCAACAGGTGACAGAGTGAAGAACAGAAGTAAACATGTGGACATTAAGTATTGTAATGTCAGGGAAGCTGTAAAAGAAAAATTGATACGTTTACATCATTGTTCTTCAGAGGATAATTTAGCAGACATGATGACCAAACCATTGGGTAATGTGAATCATGGGAAATATTTAAATCCAATAGGTTTGATGTCTCTCCCAGTAATGAAGGGAGGAGTGTTGGAATATTCATGACTGGGAGAGCCATGTGATTGAGTCAGCCAATCAGGCTGAAGTGTTAATTGAGCATGTCCAGAAACTTAGCAAGAAGAAGGGTGTGGTTTAGTCTGTCCACCATTATACTCCAGTATGAAAACATCTCAACATGTGATCTGAAACAAAGTGTGGTATTGTTAATGTTTTATTCTACTTATAAAGAAGTTATTTGAATCAGCAAAATGCAGTTATCTTTTGAAGCTTCTGATTTATTGCGTAACTCTGACAGAATCATTTTCTGAAGGTGTCTATGTTCAGGGAGGAGAGTCTGAACAAGATATGAAGCCAGAAAAGCTTGAAACACAAGAACAGGCAATGCCACGTAGGTCAGAGCGTAGGAACAGAGGGATTCCGCCAGACAGGTATTCTGCCAGTAAAGTTAAAGTGTGTAATGTGTGGTATGAGCCAAGAAACTATAAGGAAGTATTGGCATTACCAAAAGTTGAACAAGAAAAGTGGAAGGAAGCCATGGATAAAGAGATGAAATCCATGGGAGATCATGAAGTGTTCACATCTATGACTTTGCCACAGGGTACGAAAGCTGTAGGATGTAAGTGGGTATATAAGAAAAAGGTATTACCCAATAATGAAGCACAGTATAAGGCAAGATTGGTGGCACAAGGTTTTTCTCAATTAAAAAATGTGCACTATGATGAGGTGTTCGCGCCAACTGTAAAAGGTGAGAGCATAAGACTAGCACTGGCATTAGCATCAGCATACAGGCATAGAATTTGGCATTTTGATATAACCACTGCATTTCTCAATGCTGAATTAGAGGAAGAAATTTATATGGTTCAAGCGCCAGGGTATGAAAATAAAAAGCCTAACATGGTGTATAAATTGAACAAGGCCATTTATGGGCTGAAGCAGTCAGCCAGAAATTGGAATATCTGTTTAGATACTGCATTGAAAGGTCTTGGGTTCAAGAGTTGCAAAGCTGATGGTTGCATATACACTGGAAAGTTACAAGGTGGGAATTGTCTATTATTAGCATTTGTGGATGATCTTTGTTTCATTGCAAAGGATGCATCACAAGTTAAAGAATTTGCTAATAAGTTAGAAAAGAAATTTGAATTAAAGAATTTGGGAGAAATAAAGAATTATCTCGGTGTAGAGATACAAAAAACTGAAAAAGGTGGTTATATTCTCAGTCAAAGGAGAAAAATTGAACAATTATTAGAGAAATATAACATGAAAGATTGTAATATTGCTCCTACACCTATGAGCACAGATTTTTACAATAGTTTGGGTGAGGACAAAAGTGAAGCCTGTGATCAGGAGATATATCACTCTGCAATAGGGAGTCTGTTATATCTGTCACAGTGGTCCAGACCAGACATAGCTTGTGCAGTGAGCATTCTAAGTCGCTTTACTGCTACACCTACAAAGTTGCATTGGATGGGTGTGAAAAGAATTCTCAGGTATTTGAAGGGAACTGTGAATTTGGGTCTTCAAATACAGGTCACTGAAGAATTAAAAATTGAAATGTTATGTTGATAGTGATTATGCAAATGATGTAAAAACCAGAAAATCTAATTCTGGAA
Source organism: Diadophis punctatus similis (assembly GCA_023053685.1). Taxonomy (NCBI): domain Eukaryota; kingdom Metazoa; phylum Chordata; class Lepidosauria; order Squamata; family Dipsadidae; genus Diadophis; species Diadophis punctatus. Next base: position 253,031,946 of record JALIGW010000002.1, read on the forward strand.
TTGTAATAATGTTTGGAGGGGCTTTAATTGGTTGGAAGTCCAGAAAACAAACAACGGTTGCTATTTCAACTGCAGAAGCAGAGTTTATTGCATTGTCTGAGTTATGTTCTGAAGTAGTTTGGTATGTACAGTTGTTACAAGATTTAAATGTAAATGTAAATGAAGCTGTTACTGTTTATGAAGATAATGCTGCCTGTATAAAAATGGCAACAGGTGACAGAGTGAAGAACAGAAGTAAACATGTGGACATTAAGTATTGTAATGTCAGGGAAGCTGTAAAAGAAAATTTGATACGTTTACATTATTGTTCTTCAGAGGATAATTTAGCAGACATGATGACCAAACCATTGGGTGGTGTCCATTACAGGAAATGTTTAAATCCAATAGGTCTGATGTCTCTCCCAGTAATGAAGGGAGGAGTGTTGGAATATTCATGACTGGGAGAGCCATGTGATTGAGTCAGCCAATCAGGCTGAAGTGTTATTTGAGCATGTCCAGAAACTTAGCAAGAAGAAGGGTGTGGTTTAGTCTGTCCACCATTAAAGCTTGCTGTGAAAACATCTCAACATGTGATCTGAAACAAAGTGTGGTATTGTTAATGTTTTATTCTACTTATAAAGAAGTTATTTGAATCAGCAAAATGCAGTTATCTTCTGAAGCTTCTGATTTATTGCGTAACTCTGACAAGGTAGAGTCCTGAAGAAATGTAGTTGGCCACCAGCTGGATCTGGGCATGCAGACCGGTGAGATTCCCTATCATTCAATGTGGGAGAGGCTTCATTAGAAGGGAGAGGGTTTCCTTTGCGAGTCTCGGGTGTCATATGTCCTCTTTGGCATACATCTTGGGTTGTGAGTGGGGAACAGCCCTGGACCACACACGAAGTCCCCACGAAAGTTACACAAGTAGAATTGGTGTTGGCGCTTGCATTGGCGTTTGGGTTTCGGTCGGGGTTAGGCTAAGGTTTAAGCTTAGCCTTAGGGGAAGTGGTAGCGGTAGTGGTAGTGGTAGGCTTAGGCTTAGGGGTAGGGGTAAGGGAAAGGGTAGGGGAATCGTTATGGGTAGGGGTAGGGTTAGGGTTAGCTGTAGCGGCAGGGTTAGGGTTAGGGTTAGGACGGCCCTACATCCCCAGCGGCGCCTCCTTCCCTCCTCTCGTGGTGCGACTCCGCCTGCCGACACACCGTTCTGCATGTTCTGCATGTCGTCTTCTTCTTCTCTGCTCAACTGAAACCACCGAATCGCCAGCATACGTCCAAGTGTCTCGCAGCCACGACCTACACCGGCTTAAATAGGTGCCCGGAGGCTCCGCCTCGACCTGTGATTTTCGTCGTCACGCCTTCTTTCTCTGCCTAATATCTGATACCGCGATGAAGGACGGGGGGAGGGCTGGTGGAGGATGAGGGGCCCGAGCCGTCGAGCGAGCGAAAGAAGGCTCCGACTCTGTCGCTGGGCGTTTTGTGTTGAGCAGTCAGCCGCTGTGCCGGGGGTGACGATGACGTCGTTCATTTGCAAGCTGACAGCAGCTCCCCCCCCCTCCGCCTGGAGCCCAAGGCTTTTTTGGGGTGGGGTGAGTTATCCCGCGCGGCCCCCCCACCCTGAGCTCTCCCTGTTTATGCAAGCCGGTAAGAGAGCAGGCTGATATGGGGGGGGGGAGCGTGTCCAGCCTCCCCCTGGGAAGGATGCGTCACCCTCTGGGCAGCCTTATCTGGTGAACGGCCAGCCCGTCGACGGCAGCCCGTGAAGCGGTGCGAGGACAGAAGCCGAAGCGGTCCAGAATCCTCTACTTAACCGGTTAGCCGGATTAAGCGTCTACTACTTAATCCGGCTAACCAAACCTCCGCCCCGCCCGGGTCTGCAGACGAGCGCTCGCTGCCTTCGGTGCGCCGTAACGCAGCCAGACAAAATCCAGAAAGAGGCGCCCGGGTGCCGCACGCAGCGGACAAACCGCCGCTCTCAGCCCCCTCCCCCCCCAGTGGACCCCTCACTTCAGTTCTCCTCTCGGTCCTCCGATACTGCGAACTGCTGTAAGCGTAGAAGACGAGCTGCCATAAGAACCGCAGCACCCACTACACACAGGTGCCCCGTTCCCTCCTTTGGACCTAGCGGTAACACCCGGGGCCTTTTCGCCTGCCAACTGTCGAAGGATCAAATGCGCCTTTCTTCCAATTGAGTTCTATGAAATCTATAAAACAATATCTAACGTCCCCTGCTCCTTTACGGGGCAGTCACAGAAGATGGGGCTTCCTGCTCAGCCAAATCCAGAGTGGGGGAGGGGGGTTCATCCTGGGAGCTAAGGATGGGGCGGGCAAGGGGGGGAGCGAATCAGTGATCTCGTGAGGTCTTCAGAAAGCTTGAGGGATTAAGGACCTGTCTGCATCTCCTTAAAAATGCTTCCGTTAACAAAGACAAATTAACATACTTTTTTCAAGGACAGAACGTGGCTCATTGACTGCAGATTTCTCCATGAGGATCTTTTACTTTTTAAAAAATATTTTAATTGAACAAGCGCTGAAAATTGGTTTTTTTCCAAAGAGCTCTGATATAGTCTGCCCTATGATAACCCTTCCTTCTTCAACATTTTAACAAGTTTCCTACGGTTATAAAAAAGCCAAATACACATTTATTGATTTATTTGTTTATTCTTCACGTTATACAAATGTATTGAATATAAATATGAAGTTGTGATATTTTTCTTGCCAAGGCAGCGCACGTGTCAAGAAAAACCCGCCCACCAGTTTCCAACTGCAGCGCAGTCGTTTAGTCCAAGGTCCCTTCCAGCTCTATTCTGATTGAAGTCGTCAGCCGCTGCGTCTCGCCTTGCTCCTCCTCAAGGAAGCTGCAGCTCTTTTAGGGTGCTGGCAGGAAAACCAGCTTCCTTTCCCATTGTCCTGCCTCCCAGAAGATGCAGGAGCACCTTCGGTTTTGTCTTGTTCCTTCTGAACGGCCCAGGGACGTGAACGCTAGTCAGAGGATTCATTCTCTCTCCCTCTTTTTCTGTTATTTTGCCGTCAGCCTCTGCAACCCCGATTATTAACTGAATACACATTTCTGCCCTTTCAGCCAGTTTAGCTCTGCCTATAACCTCGCAGTTGCACCTTTCCTTCCTGCTCCTCACAACCCCGTGCAGAACAATTTTATCTCTCTCTCTCTCTCTTTGTTATGGGTTAATGTTTCTCGTTCCTTCAAATGAGCTGGTTTTTATACACCGGAAGTCGCAACAGAGAGCCCTGCATCGCTAGGATTTGCCTTTTGGCAGGGTGGAGGGAAGAAAAAAGTGTGTTGCATGACGGCTTTCTTCGCCCCACCTTCTAATTTTTGTAGTCAGTTACCCAAGCGAAGTTTTCATGATTTTCAAGGCTTTTTTATTTGAAACAATGAATCGGTCAAAAGGCAAGGAAAGTACCAAGAGAGTGTCCCTTTTAAAAGTATGCTGTAAAAATAAAAGGACTGTAAACACATTTGCAAATGCTAAAGAAATAGCACATTGAAGTCATCCTCACTTCAGACGATGAGTTCATTTCTGTCTTCCCTATCTACTTCCTTCAACCTTGCCAAGCAGGGTAGCTATTTTTTCTAGTACACACAGTTTTGTCACATGTCCAAAATATGAAGTTTTGCTACTGATAATTACAGAACCAGGATTGGTTCTTTAATTCTTCTTGCAGCACATGTTGCTTTCTCTATTGGTTACATTATATTTTTGATCTTGTGTCCTTTGCCTTTTCTGAAACCCTCCTGTTAGGTTGAAAATTTAAAGGTTTTGTTCATTCTTCTAAAAAAAAATCAGCATAGTCTATAAAAACAGTTTTCATTGTTTTTATATCAAATACATTTATTGTAATACTGTTAATTTGGGATGATTCTGATTTCACTGAGATAAACTGGGACAATGTATGAATACTTTATGGTTTTGCTTTGCTTTGCATATAAGAGAAGTAGGATTACTCATTGATATAAATGTTTATACAGGCTAGACGTATTTTGTTTAATAAATTAATTTGATAGGTGCAAATAGATGCCAATTGAAAAAGTAATCAAACTTAATAGATTGAAATTAATATTTAATATTTCTGATTTTGAATATTTTTAAAGTTTGCATCAATCAAACTTGGCTAATATTGCACAATCACAGAATAATTGTTTGCAGGTAAAAGGGACTTAATGTTTTCTAACCATCCAATATTGTATATCATGGGTGTCAAACTCTTGCGGCCTCACATTGCCATCACGTGACATTTCATGATGTTTTTCCCATTCGCGGAGCTGGGGTGGGCATGGCTTGCATGTGACACATCCAGCCCACGGGCCACCAGTTTGACACCTCTGTGTATATTGTCTTAATTTTTTCATTATGCATATTTTACTGTTTAGAAGGTCTTTAAGAAATAAAATATTTTGCAATGCAAATTGAAAACGTTCTTATGGGAATGTATTAATTTGGATGTATTATGTGATATCAAGTTGAATAGTGAACCTTAGCAACCACATAGAAGTTTTTCCCACATTGTGTTAAGAAAAGTTATGGAAAGCTTCCACTTCAAAATTTTATCTCTGTTCTTCATTTTAATTAAAATAGTTATATTCAGACTATAGTGATTTATATACAAGTGTTGTGGGATACTAAAAAAAAGGCATGCCCACAATGTTTGTAATAAGATGCAATGTTACGAATATCAAAAGGTGTAAAAGACAGTGTAAACATAGATTTTTCTAAAATAAAAGTTTTGTAAAGAATTTTATTCTTATTTCATTCTATTTAGGTTTCACTCTTTATTTAAACAACAGTTTATTTTTGTGTCACCTCGTGTCAGTGTGCTCTATCTTACCCCACTCAGCCCAGTTCTGTTCCTCACTATCTTGTAGTTTAGTTGTGTCTGATCACTGGTTGGATGCTGTAATCATTTTGGTAAAGGCCAGCATATTAACAATAAACCTTAAAAAGATACTCTGGATTAGTAGTTCCCAGACCTAATAATATGGCAAGGATGTGGGTGACTGTCTTCAGAGGTTTCTATTTCAGGTAAGGTCATAACTGATATACCAGCCAAAGCTGAATAAAGAACACCTAACATAGGTCTTTGCCTACTCCTCTAACAGATGTGAGTCCAGGACTTCAGATTGGCAGCCTGCTGTATCTGAGGAAACACAACCCCTATCAAGGGTCAAATATTGTGTAGACTGATATACTATAGTCCTGGAGTCAGTAACTTCTGAATTAACAGCTACTCCATCTTACTTTGATTTCTTCCTGTTCCGATCTTGATCAGGTGGAACATCTACTGCATTTTCCATAAAATGCATAAAATTCCATAAAAAGCCTGGAATGCACTACCTGACTCTGTGGTTTCTTCCCCAAACCCCAAAAACTTTAACCTTAGACTGACTACAGTCGACCTCTCCTCGTTTCTAAGAGGTCTGTAAGGGGCGTGCATAAGCGCACCAGCGTGCCTACCGTCCCTGTCCTACTGTCCAATTGTCCTCTTTTATCGTTACTTTTTACTTATGTTTATACAAATTACTACTATACATGTTTGACAAATAAAATAAATAAAAATAAAATAAATAAAATAAATGAAAGAGAACCAATTGAATAAATTTCTCCCAAAATATATCTTAGTGGCCTTATGTGATGTGTTCAGTGGTATACTGAAAGGCTCCCTTTTAGGATCAACACTGTTCAATTTCATTATAAATCAATTGGATAAGAAGTGAAAAATACATTTACAGATGATACAAACTTGAAGAAGGATAGGAGGCATCTAGGAGAAAAATATAGGTAGCCCTTAACTTACAACCAGAATTGAGCCCAAAATTTATGTTGCTAAGAAGGACAGTTAAGTGAGCTTTGTCTCAATTTATGACCTTTCTTGCCACAATTGGTAATGCGAATCACTGCAGTTGTTAAGATAGTAACATGGTTGTTAAGTGAATCTGGCTTTCCCATTGACTTTGCTTGTCAGAAGGTCATAAAACGTGATCACATGATCCTGGGACACTGCAGCACTCATAAATATGAGTCCTTTGTCAAGCTTCTGAATTTTGAATACATGACCATGAAGAGGCTGCAATGGTCATGGGCATAAGTCACTTTTTTCAGTGCTGTTTGAATAGTCACTAAATGAGTGATTATAAGTTGAGGACTACTTGTATCAAAATAAGACGGAGCAAGGGGCAGAAACCAGCTAGATGAGTTTTATTTTATTTACTTAGGCTTCTCTACTCTCAGCCCCTTGAGATGACTAGGTTAAGAAATAGATATCACAAGGATGATTAAAACTCTATTTCTGTAGGGAAGAATGTTAAATAAAAATAAGAATCTTGAAATGTAGCATTCTCGGTGCTCTCTGAGCTTGTTTGCTTGCAGATGGTTCATTGACCAACTGTGTAATATCAGTGCGCAATGTTCCCTCTAAGCTGCGCGGCTGCGCGGCCGCCCACGTGACAAGAAAACACCGCATGGCAGTTTCCAACTGCCACCCGGTGATTTTTAATGTCACAGCGTTTATTTGTGTATTTGCTGTAAATGTGATCAGGCATGAAAATGTGCCGCTCAAACAATATACTTTTCCGCACACACTGAAAAAAAATTAGAGGGAACATTGGTACTAGGGGAAGAGGTAGGGGTAGGGGTAGGGGAAGAGTTAGGGGTAGGGGTAGGGGTAGGGGTAGGGGTAGGGGAAGAGTTAGGGGTATGTCTTCTTCTCCGCTCAACTGAAACCAACGAATCGCCAGGGAAAGGTCCAAGTATTTTGCAGCCAAGACCTGCACCGCCCACTTTCACTTTCGCTTCTTCGTCTGTCAAAACTCAAGGCCCGCGGGGCAGCCACGGGGGGGGGGGGATGACTAATGGCCAATGACTAGCAGCGGTGCCTCTGCCTGTGAAAAACGGAGCTTGGGAGCGTTGTCCTGGGGGGGGGGGGGGGTCGCTGGCAAAAGCAAACAAAAAAAGCAAACAAAAAACAAAAAGGAGAAATGTTTTTTTTCCTCCCTTCATTTGAGCATCCAAGAAGGAACAAAAGGGGGAAGAGGAAAGACTAAAAGAAGGAAAGATGGGAAGAGAGCAAGGAAGGGTTCCCATCTCCCCTGCACCCCGCTTTGGCTTCAGCCCTAATTCTTTCCTAGCCCTGAGAATTGTGAGAGTTGGAGTCCATAGGCTGTAAAGGGGCCCTGACTTTCAAAAGTCCTGGGAGCTCCGTTTCTACTTGCTCAGGAAGAGCAAAAGAGAAAGTCCCAGAATGGAACTGCATCTGTTTCCTCTGAGTGACACAGCCTTTTTACTTCTGCTTTTTGCTCCAGGCTCATCACCCTCTGGGCAGCCCTACCTAGTGAACGGCAAGCCCGTCCACTGCAGTTAACCAACCCTCCTCCTCCTCCTACAACTCCACCTCGGCCCCGAACTCTTGGGGTCTTTTCTTGCCATCTGATCTGCAGAGGGCCGCTCGCTGCGTCACAACGCAGACTCCCCCCCCCGTGAAAGCTACAAAAAAAAATACTTTGCTCCACACGGCTATTTGTCCATCAAGGCAAGAGCCGAGAGAAAAGTGTGACCATTGGGGACCATGATATCCTTCTCCCTGAATCCGTGAATTATGGGAAGGGAGTCATCTAAGGGCCAATCTTTGTGGTGAAAAGGGACAGTCAAGGTTGTGTGTGTGTGTGTGTGTGTTCAGAATGTAAAGCCCCCCCCCCCAGTGGCCCCGTGGCTTGAGTTCTCCTCCCGCTCTGATACTGTGAACTGTGTAAGCTTCCTACACCACACAGCCATGGGAAAACGGCCAATGACTAGCCGTGGTGCCTCTGCGAAAAATGGAGCTTGGGAGCGGTGTCCTGGTGGGGGGAGGGGCATTTTCGCTGGCAGAGGGCTAGCAAAAACAAACAAAAAACAAAAAGGAGAAATGTTTTTTTCTCCCTGAATTTGAGCATCCAAGAAGGAAAAAAGGGGGGGAAGAGGAAAGACAAATTAAAAGAAGGAAAGATTGGAAGAGAGCAAGGAAGGGTTCCCCTCCCCCCCGCCCCGCTTTGGCTTCAGTCCAAATTCTTTCCTAGCCCTGCGAATTGCGAGAGTTGGAGTCCATAGGCCATAAAGGGGCCTTAGGTCCTTAGGACCCTGACTTTCATAAGTATTCCCAGAAAAAAGACTCGCACACGAGATTGCTGCCAAGATCCAATCCTAGAAAAAAGGCTCACACACGAGATTGCTGCTAAAATCCAATCCTAGAAAAAAGGCTCACACACGAGACTGCTGCTGCTACGATCCATTCCCCGAAAAAAAGCTCGCACACGGGATTGCTGCCAAGATCCAATCCTAGAAAAAAGGCTCACACACGAGATTGCTGCTAAAATCCAATCCTAGCTCACACACGAGACTGCTGCTGCTACGATCCATTCCCCGAAAAAAGGCTCTCACACGAGATTGCTGCCAAGATCCAATCCTAGAAAAAAGGCTCTCACACGAGATTACTGCTGCTACGATCCATTCCCCGAAAAAAGGCTCTCACACGAGATTGCTGCCAAGATCCAATCCTAGAAAAAAGGCTCACACACGAGATTGCTGCCAAGATCCAATCCTAGAAAAAAGGCTCTCACACGAGATTGCTGCCAAGATCCAATCCTAGAAAAAAGGCTCACACACGAGATTGCTGCCAAGATCCAATCCTAGAAAAAAGGCTCACACACGAGATTGCTGCCAAGATCCAATCCTAGAAAAAAGGCTCACACACGAGATTGCTGCCAAGATCCAATCCTAGAAAAAAGGCTCTCACACGAGATTGCTGCCAAGATCCAATCCTAGAAAAAAGGCTCACACACGAGACTGCTGCTGCTACGATCCATTCCCCGAAAAAAGGCTCGCACACGGGATTGCTGCTACGATGCATTCCAAATAAGGCTCCGACTCTTTCGCTGGGCGTTTTGTGTTGAGACGACGTTAATTTGCAAGCTGACAGCAGCCCTCCCCTCCGCCCGGAGCCCGCCGTTCTCAGCCCCGCCCCCCCTAGTGGACCCGTCGCTTCAGTGCTTCTCCTGCTCTGATACTGCCAACTGCTGTAAGCGTAGATGAGGAGCTGCCATAATAACCACAGCACCCACTACACACAGGTGCCCCGTTCCCTCTTTTGCACCTAGCGGTAACACCCGGGGCCTTTTCGCCTGCCAACTGTCGAAGGATCAAATGAAACTTTCTTCCCATTGAGGTCTATGAAATCTACAAAAAAAAAATCTAACGTCCTCTGCTCCTTTACGGAGGATGGGGCTTCCTGCTCAGCCAATCCAGAGGGAGGGGGGAGCCGCGAGAGGAGCAGGTGAGGGAGGGGGGTTCATCCTGGGAGCTTAGGATGGGGCGGGCGGGGGGGGGGAGCGAATCAGAGATCTGGCGAGATCTTAAGAAAGCTCAGGGATTAAGGACCTGTCTGGATCTCCTTAAAATGTTCCCGCTAATAAAGACAAATCAACACACTTTTTTCATGGACAGAACGTGGCTCATTGACTGCAGATTTCTCCATGGGGGTCTTTTTACTTTTTTTTTTTTTTACATTTCATTGAACAAGCGCTGAAACTTGGTTTTTTCCAAAGAGCTCTGATACAACCTGCCCCATGATAATCCTGAGTCCCTTCCTTTTTCGATATTTTAACAAGTTTCCTACGGTTCTTAAAAAAGCAAAATACACATTTATTGATTTATTTGTTTATTCTTCACGTTATACAAATGTATTGAATATAAATATGAAGTTGTGGTATTTTTCTTGCCACGGCCGTTCAGTGAATCACGGCCGTTGTTATGTTCGGAACACGGTTCCACGTCTACGGGGATTCCCAGCCGTCCGGGTCAGGGTGGTCCCAAATGTGCCTTTTTCTTCAAGAGGCAACTGGACTTTCTTGCTTTTTCCTGGAAGACGTTTCGCTTCTCATCCAAGAAGTCACCTCAGTAACATGGTTGTTCAGTGAATCTGGCTCCCGCATTTACCGCTCTTTGTTCCGTGGATTGTCCGGGAGAGACGGAGAAAAGTCTAGAAAGAGGCGCACCGATGCAGCACACAGTCGAAAGACCGCCGCTCTCAGCCCTGCGCCCCCAGCCCGCTGCCCGCTCAGGCCACACGCCCTCGCCGGTGCCCATCGATGGAAGAAGGCACAGGCCCTAACTCCTCGGTGCACGGACTGGCTGCCGGAGCGGGAGCCCGGGGGGCATTTGGTGAGATATCCCGAGCGGCGCCCCACCCGGAGCTCCCCCTGCTTCTGCACGCCGGTAAGAGAGCAGGCTGCGCATGGGGGGCCGGTTGTGTGTGTGTGTGTGTGTGTGTGTGTGTGTGTGTGTGTGTGTGTGTGTGTGTGTGTGTGTGTGTGTGTGTGTGTGTGTGTGTGTGTGCAGCCTCTCCCTGGGAAGGATGCGCCCGCCTATTCCTGCCACTGATGTCGCCCTGGGGGGGATAAGGAAGGCAACGCTCTTTGTCTGTCTTCCGTCCGTTCGCCCGTCCGTCTGTCCAGTTCCCCGTCCGTCCGTCATTTTCGCCCGTCCGTCCGTCCGCTCATCCGCCCTTCCGCCCTCCCCCAGCACCACACTGACACAAACGAGATTGGTGCTGCTTCCATAGATCCCCCCGGGGAAAAGAAAGGCTCACACACGAGATTGGTGCTGTTTACGATCCATTCTCCGAAAGAAGGCTCAGACTCTGTCGCTGGGCGTTTTGTGTTGAGCAGTCAGCCGCTGTGCCGGGGGTGACGATGACGTCGTTCATTTGCAAGCTGACAGCAGCCCCCCCCCTCCGCCCGGAGCCCAAAGCATTTGGTGAGTTATCCCGCGCGGCGCCCCATCCGGAGCCCTCCCTGTTTAAGCAAGCCGGTAAGAGAGCAGGCTGATATGGGGGCGGGGGGGGGAGCTTTGGAGAAAAAACTTTGGAGAAAAGCTGGGGTTTGGCTGCCCCTGAAAGGGAGGAGCTCCCACCCACTCACCCCCCACCCCGTGAAGATAGCTGAGCCCAGCCCTCCCCCATCCCAACCCATCCCAACAGCAGAATCCTAGAGGAGGGTTTCTAGGCCCCCCTGTTGCACAGCTGTGCTGATGGCGACCAGCTGTCTGAAGGGGCTTCTTTGTTGTTCTTCTAGATCAGGATGGATTCCAAAGTGCAGCCGATCTTCAAATCCAGTCTGGGAATCCTGGGATCAGAGGTGAGTGTGGGAGAGAAGATGTGATTCTTGCTCTACAGAGGAATTGTTTGCAGCATGAATGGGGGTGGGGCTTTGTGGCAGCTCCTTCTCCTTGCATAGAAGTCCCCTTTGGATCTTGGGGTCAGGGGGAGCCACAGGTCCATTCAAAGAGAGCTCTGGGGAACAGCTGGATCCCGGCCGGGGGAATTCACTATCCCCATTGAGGGAAGGTGTTTTGTGGGGCAGCTTTGCTCAAACTCTGGTGGGGGGCTTCAGCTGTCCCTAGTGTCTCATGGCGGTTTCTTCACAGGTCCTTGGAACTTCCATTTTCTCTGGCAAAGGTAAGGAAATTTTGGGAGATATTCCTGGGTTGGTTTGAGAATCAGCCAGGATTTAAATAAACTTTACTCCTTTCTGTAGTACTCAAAGACTGATTCTTTGAAAACCCCATTCCCCTTTTTAACCAACTGGACGTGTCTGGTCTGGACAGCTGAAGAATGAGGACTCAGTTCAGGAATGACCACCCATTTGCTTCACTGGGGGGGGGGCGGGAAGAGTCCGCCCCAAATTCTTCTCTTGGGAATTCCTCCTCCAGGACCCCCTGAATAGGACCCCCAGCTCACCATCCTCCTCAAAATCTCAGTTTTTCATTTCGTATCTCATTCTGCTTTCATGGGGAATTCATCCCAGGACCAGATCTATACATCACTCGGAACCTAACATATATGCCAAAGAGGAGGACCTGGAGACACCAATGGACACCACCTAGTGAAAACTCGCCCACATTGAATTCCAGGGAATCTGCTTGTCCAGATCCAGCTGGTGGCTAACTAGGTTTCTTCAGGATTTCCTGGACCAACATTAGAAGAAAAGCCAAGAGGTCCTGGTCTTTTATCAGCAGGGACTCTGCGAAAGGAAGGCCACGTTAAAATTTAACGTCCTCTATAAAAAAAATTTCATATACTCAGGAAGTTCACTTGCCTTTTTACTCTGATGGGTTTGTATCACCCAAAATTAATCCCAAAGCATTCTCCAGGACTATTCGAATTTGCACTCTTATCATTCAAAGGACTTTGAGCTGGAATCCCCTTTTATTCTGCGATTGGAAATACTATGCCTCTGAAAATTGGGATTCTTTTTATACGTTATTTTTGCAGGACATTTAATTGACCTCAGGGATTCCATCTATAGAAAATATGAATTGAATCATGTAGTTTATTTTATACTGGGATTTTCTTTTACCTGAAATATGAATATTAAAGTATTTTGATAGAGAGAAAAAGAGTGACCATAACATACCACAAATCCAGGTGAAAGCTATATTCAGTATAAAGCCAGATATTTCTTGAATGGGTAGAATAAATAAATGAATTTGTATTTGCTTTTTTTAAACTATAGGAAACCTGACAAAATTAGAAAAAAATAGATTTGGGATTAGGATGGGATATCAAGGAACAAATTTTCAAGGAACAAATTTTTAGTAATTGTTCCATTAAAAACCTCAAAAAACTGCCTGACTGTTTTTGATATACAAAATGTTTACCTGGAGATGTATTTGAGACCAGTTGTGTGCTGGGATTTTTGAGTAAAAAAGAATTAAAATCATACTTCCTGTATCAAAGTTTGCCTGCTTTTGTCTCCTGGGTGTAGAATCGGGGGATGGGGTGCGGGGAAGTCCTGGATGAAGAAACCATGTGGCTTTGCATTCCTCTGGAGTCGGCTGTGGTTTACTGGACACGGAGTACATATCACCACAATTGAGCCCAAAATGTATGTTTCTAAGTGAGAAATTTGTTAAGTGAGTTTTGCCCCATTTTATGACTTTTCTGGCCCCATTTGTTAAATGAATCGCTGCTGTTGTTAAATTAGTAACATGGTTGTTAAGTGAATCTGGCTTCCCCATTGACTTTGCCTGTCAGAAGTTCGTAAAAGGGGATCACATGACTCCCGGACACGGCAACTGTCATAAATGTGAGTCCGTTGTTCAAGCATCCAAATGTAACTCACGTGACCAGCGGGAATGCTGCAGTGGTTGTAAGTGTGCAAAATGGTCATAAGTCACTTTGTTTCAGTGATGTTGCAACTTCGGTCACTGAACAAAGTGTTGTAAATCGAGGACTACCCCTGCCATAGTTCTTTCCTTTCTGCTTCCTTTAATTTATTCAGTTGTACAATCAACTTTTTGTTTTCAATGAAGCGATCTCTGTGGTCTAGTTGGAGGGAGGGGAGACATAGAGGGAAATCAAACCCCAACACACATCTTTTTTAGGAAAAAAATGGAGCTACAGTATTTAATCTCTGGCTGGAGATATTTTTGAAACAAAATGGACCAGGGGTCAAAGATAGCCAGTTGCGGTGGTCGGGAATCTCCCGCGTCAAAAACGAGAACCCTACCACTCAACCACAGTAAAAATGATTAAAAGTTTATTCTCTCTCTTCTACACCAACCTCTTGTTTCATGACTGTATTTGACGTATTTCTCCAATTGATATCGCCTCCCACTTTACGGACGCACACGGACTCTTTCCCTCCCCGTTTTTGCCTAATTTGGAAGACGTTTCCCCCCAACTGGGCTTCGCTTCTTCAGCCGGGCTCCTCCGCCGCCGAGCAGGCTGGCCAGACGGTGCAAGGCAGCGGCAGCAGCAGCGAGGCAGGAGCGACAAAGGCCGGAGCCAGCGGGGAAGAGGAAGAGGAGGCAAGGGGGAGGAGAGCGGAGAGAAGCGCCGTTTCACAGGGATCCAGAGGCTGCCGGGGCGAAGGGAAGGGAAGCTCCGGGGCGCTCCGGTCGCTGGGAACATCCTCAGCGGGACTTCTGGTTTCTGGTCTCCTTCGGGCGCTTCGAGCTCCGAGGATGCGACCCAGCCCGGGAGCGAAACGTCGGGAAGCTCAACGGAGGCTCGGAGGACAAGGCATAACCCCCGGCTGCAGAGATTGGCTCCGGTTCCCGAGGGAAGAGCTGGGAAAGGGGCAGGCGAGGGGATTCCGTCCCGGGAGCTCCTGGCAACGTCCGCAGGGAATGAGTCCGTTGTGAAGCATCCAAATGCAGCTCCTCTGGAGGACAAGGCTTTGTCGCTCTTCCTGGTCTCGCCTGGATCCCCCCTGGGCCCCCCTGGTTGATTAGCCAATTTCATATTCGTTAAGGCCGTTCCGGAATGTTGGATTTGCGATGCAAATAGAGGCGGCTGACACTCTCACTTCCTCCACTGTGTGGATCCTGGATTGTCTTTGATGATTCGTCAGTTGATTAGCCAATAGAAGCTGCGCACGCATGTAATTAGCATATTTTGTTCTTCCCCCTCCAATTTGGAACCAATGGGGAAGCCTGGTTAAGAACGTTCCAGCACGCCCCTTGTTGCGGTGCCAAAAACTGGAAAAAAGAAATCTGGGTGACACTCCCCCTTTGATTCTGGATTTTGTCCGGTGCTTGATTGGTTGATTAGCCAATTTCATATTCCTTAATGCCGTTCCGGAATGTTCAATTTGCGGTGCAAAATCCGGATTCCGCCATCCTGGAGAAAGAACCATGGAGCGCTGTAAGCCCGCCGGCTGAGATGCGGCGATCCCTGGAGGAGCGGACCTCGCTCGGGATGCTGAGCCGTCCTCTCCTGCCACGGTCGCCCGGGGGAGAAGGAGGGCGGAGAGGGGCTCTGGGGGCCCAAGAGAGGTTAGAGGGCTAAAGGTGCGGGGGGGAGGCAGTCACGGAGGGGGAGGGGAACCTGACTGGCTCTTTTGATGGAGGTATTGATCTTTTATTCGGTGTTAGGTTTTTCTGCTTAAATTATACACCACCCAGAGTCCCTCTGTGACTGAGGGGCTGGGTATTTAACTCCCACCAAGAAAATAAATGTGACGGGGAGGGGGGAGGATCCCCTGCGGAAAGAGCTTTCCGGAGCAGTGGGGCTGGGCGCCCCCTTGGAGGGCTGCATAAGAGCCCAGCGAAATCCCTGGACCGCAGATCGCACGCACGCATCCCAGGCCAGGGATCCCAGGCCACGTCATTTTTGCAGGAAATTTAATTGACCTCTGGGATTCCATCTATAGGAAATATGAATTGAATCATGTATTTATTTTTATACTGATATATCTTTTACTTGAAATATGAATATTAAAGTATTTTGATAGAGAGAAAAAGAGTGACCATAACATACCACAAATCCAGGTGAAAGCTATATTCAGTATAAAGCCAGATATTTCTTGAATGGGTAGAATACAACATAAAAACTGCATTACTGTTTTTGATATACAAAATGTTTACCTGGAGATGTATTTGAGACCAGTTGTATGCTGGCAGTTTTGAGTAAAAAAGAATAAAATCATTTTTCCTGTATCAAAGTTTGCCTGCTTTTGTCTCCTGGGTGTAGAATCGGGGGATGGGGTGGGGGGATGTCCTGGATGAAGAAACCATGTGGCTTTGCATTCCTCTGGAGTCGGCTGTGGTTTACTGGACATGGAATACTGGTAGAGCTCAACATATGACCACAATTGAGCCCAAAATGTATGTCTCTAAGTGAGAAATTTGTTAAGTGAGCTTTGACCCATTTTATGACTTTTCTTGCCACATTTGCTAAGTGAATCACTGCAGTTGTTACATTAGTAACATGGTTGTTAAGTGAATCTGGCTTCTCCATTGACTTTGCCTGTCAGATGGCCGTAAAAGGTGATCACATGACCCAGGGATACCAACACCATCGTACATATGATACAGTTGTCAAACATCTGAATGTAAATCTTGTTACCATGGGGATGCTGCAATGGTCATAAGCGTGAAAAATGGTCATAAGTCACATTTCAGTGCCGTTGTAACTTGGAACGGTCACTAACTGAACTCCTGTAAGTTGAGGACTACCTGTACAAAAACCTGAAATCTGACTGGCAAGAGCTGGAGGTGCCTCCCAGCCGAAAACTGAGCCGAGGCAGGTAGGAAGGCAGGTGAGGTCCTGGATCTCTGCCTGGAGGCCTCAGGAACCTGTAGATCCGGTCCCTGGGAAGGTCCTTTTCCCACTGGCCTTTCACCTTCTGGGATCAACCCTGATTTGGACCAGTTTACAGGGCATCCTACTGTTTTGCTCCTCAGAGTCTCAGCGTCTTCTCCTCAGTCCTCCCATCTCCTGAGAGAAAAGGCTGAAGGCTTTGAGTCTCAGAGTTCCTAAAAGATTCAAGCCTTTAACTCTCTCTCTCTCTCTCTCTCTCTCTCTCTCTCTCTCTCTCTCTCTCTCTCTCTCTCTCTCTCTCTCTCTCTCTCTCTCTCTCTCTCTCTCTCTGTGTGTGTGTGTGTGTGTGTGTGTGTGTGACAGAGCCCAGGGGCGGTTTCCTAATTTTTTTACTACCACTCTGTGGGCGTGGCTTATATTGTGGGTGTGGCTTGCCAGCCATGTGACAGGGTGGGCGTGGCTTGCCAGCCATGTGACCAGGTGGGTGTGCCGGTCATATAATAGTTATTTCAGAGAGACGTTACTACTATTTTTGCTATTTTATACCTTACATGAAAAGCTTTGCATACAAAGTGCGTGTTACACCATGGCAACACAGCAACCTTTATATGCAGAAAATGCTATAGTTAAAAGACAAGCAAGTCTCATACAGCATTCTTGGTTTCAGTCATGGATTCCTTAGATGAAAATATTGAGGACTGTTAAAAGAACAGTATATTTTAACAGTCCTCAATGTTTTCATCTAAAGAATAACAGTATAAAACTGTATAAAATTAACAGTATAAAAGGTTAAGCTTTCGGAAAACGCCCACTTTGGGAAGCTTTAGGCAAAAATGAAGGAAAAGTGTCAAATGCGAGCTTCCTATTATTTTCAAGCGAAGTGACGGGGAAAGACTTAATTGTCAGGTTTCTGGGCATGCGCAGAAGAAATTTTTTTTAAATAATTAAATTTTTAAATTTAAAAAATGGCGGCGCCCAGGCACCGGCAACCGACCGCACCGGTACTGTGACGTCACCAGCAGGGCGCTACCGGTGCTATAGAGTGGACCGCACCGGTAGGAACCCATCACTGACAGAGCCCCTTCACTCTGCAGGCTGAACAGAGCTGGGGTCTTTGGGGTCCCAGCTTCCTTTAGCCAGCCCAGCCCAACATTTCCCCCCACAAACACTTGTCAACTGAAGGAGTTTTTCAGCCAGAGAGCGAAGAGCTGCCTGCCAGAAAAGTTTAGCCTTGTGGGGGACAAACTCCCTCTGCCAAGAGCAGCAATTTTTCTCTCCAAGAGGCTGGCGGGAAAAGGCCAGTCTGGATTTCGGGGTGGGCCTTTTCCAGGCAGCCCTCAGGAACCAGCCAGGCGGCAAAGGCTTGAGGCCTTCCCTGCTGGCTTCCTGGCTTCATCCTCCAGGGGGAACCAGCAGAAAAGTTTGCCTCTCGGCATCTCATGGTTGTGGGGCGATTGGCAATACCAGTGCGGTAAGTGCGGATGGGTTTTCAAGCATCCCGATTGCAATCCCGTGTTCCTGAGGGTGCTGCACAGCCATCACTTTGGGAGACCTGTTGTAAGTCTCTTCCTCATATTTTTTGTTGCTGAAGGAGTGGTCGTTAAGTGAGGATCACCTGTATATATTCAACTATATTGAATATATCGTTCTTTTCTTATGTTGTACGCCGCCCAGAGTCCCACAGAAGTTTGGCGGCCTGTAAGAACGAATAAATGAATGAATGAATGAAAAAATAATAAAATAAAATAAAATAAAATAAAATAAAATAAAATAAAATAAAATAAAATAAAATAAAATAAAATAAAATAAAATAAAATAAAATAATAAAATAAAATAAAATAAAATAAAATAAAATAAAATAAAATAAAATAAAATAAAATAAAATAAAATAAAATAAAATAAAATAAAATAAAATATAAAATAAAATAAAATAAAATAAAATAATAAAATAAAATAAAATAAAATAAAATAAAATAAATAAAATAAAATAAAATAAAATAAAATAAAATAAAATAAAATAAAATAAAATAAAATAAAATAAATAAAATAAAATAAAATAAAATAAAATAAAATAAAATAAAATAAAATAAAATAAAATAAAATAAAATAAAATAAAATAAAATAAAATAAACTGAATTGTGTACTGTGCTGAAACAGAGAAAAATACCCAAGAGGCGCTTATATTCAGATTGTGATTTGACAATGCATTCTCCTGTTGCTTTCTGGGGTTTTTTTTCTCACTACAGCCAAAAATTGTCAGGAGGAGAAGAAGGACTTTATATCTTTGAGGTGAGAATATCTTTGGGACGTCTTATTTCTGTAGGGAGTCTTCTATGTGTTCAATGTCTAAAAGTTATAAAATGACTCTTCGATAAGATCATAGTTTGTTATTTGTGTGTCGCCTTCTCAATTTTTCTCCATCCTTTTCTTTTTCCTTTCCTTTCTCAGCTGATACGCCAGCCGCCTTCCTGGTTTACTTGCAAATTCAAAATGGCTCCTTTCCCCATGGTTCAGCTTAGTTTCTATTGCTCAGACTGTTCACAGAGATAGTTGCTGATGTAGCAATTTAATTTGAGGTAGAATTTTAGGATCCATTGGTGTCTTTTGCAATCCCATCTCTGTCTAAATTGATCCAATCTCTTTTGCATCTTTTCTTCAGAGTTCTTCTTTCTAAATAGTTGCATGGAATAAAATAATCCAACCCATTTTTTTTCTTCCTCAAGGAGTCTACCAATACTAAATTGTCCATCATATTGAAAAATTCTTCTCTAATTTACCCTTGCGGGGTTTAATCACCATCAAACAGTAGGTTTATTTTCTAGATAACTAATAGCTCATTTTCTGGTCTTTGGGTCCCTCTGATGGTCAAACAGCAAACTATTCCCAACACAGTCAGTAATTTCAGACTTCCTGATTCTGATTTTATCATTTCCCCTCCTTGCCTTTTGACAATCAGGGAGGCTCCAAAATTTAAACTTTAAAAAATTTTAAAAATATCCTACGGCCTTAAAAAAAAGTTATTTAAAGCTGTTAAGGTAAGAATACAAAATTAAGTACCAAAGAAGTAGAAGGCATGTTTAATTGTCCCTTAGCAAATATTTAGAAATAGCTGACTCTTCCAGGGCGAATGTCCTTGTTTGCCCTGCCCCCTGCTGGAGACTCACCTGATCTGCTTCTTTGCTCTGCTCCAAAGCTTTCCTGCAAGTCCCAGACTCCAGAGGCCTTTACTGATTTGGCTGATTTGGAAGGTTTTCCCTTCCCCAGATGCGTTTTTTTCAAACTGGCTAAGGCTACTAGCCAGTGGAGAATGCGGTCTCCATCTTCTAGAGACCCATTCAAAGAAGCCAGGAGAGAAACTACCTTGATAAGTTTCCATCCCTTAGCTCTTGTCCAGCCTTCAGGTGCTTTGGGGAATAGGTTGTCCTCCTCCTCTTTATGGCAGCCCCTCAGATATCATGTCCCGGCTAGTCCTTCTCTTTTATTTATTTATTTAAATTTATTTATTTATTTATTTAAATAGATTTGTATGCCGCCCAACTCCCGGGGGACTCTGGACGGCTCACAGCATGTCAAATCCATTACAAATAAAAACATATAACAGTTAAAAAGATATAAAAATTAAAAAATCTCCAACATTCATAACAAGAGGGGGAGACCCAAGTATAATCTGCTCGGTCTCACTTTCACCCCGCCTGCCGGAAGAGTCAAGTTTTTATTGCTTTATGGAAGGCCAGCAGGGTGGGGATGGCCCTGATCTCCGGACGGAGTTGGTTCCACAGGGAGGGAGCTCCCACAGAGAAGGGTCTCCCCCTCGGCCCCTCCAACCGGCATTGCTTGGTCGATGGGACCTGGAGGAGACCAACTCTGTGGGCCCTAACCGGTCGTAGGGAGGTATGCGGCGGGATGCGGTCCCGAAGGTAACCTGGCCCTGAGCCATGTAGGGCTTTAAAGGTCAAAACCAACACCTTAAATTGGATCCGGAGACTAATGGGCAGCCAATGCAGCTGGCGGAGGATAGGTGTTACGTGGGTGTATCTAGGTACACCCACCACAGCTCGCGCAGTTGCATTTTGCACCAATTGCAGTCTCCAGATACTCTTCAAAGGTAGCCCCATGTAGAGCGCGTTGCAGTAATCCAGCCGGGAGGTGATAAGGGCGTGAGTGAATGTGAGTAGAGCCTCCCTCTCCAAGTAGGGTCGCAATTGGTGCACCAGGCGAACCTGTGCAAAGGTCCCCCTAGCCACAGCTGAAAGATGTGACAGCCAATTCCTGCAACTGTTTTAGTCCCCTGATTCTCTTTGTTGCTCTTTTCTGCACTCTTTCTATAGTCTCAACATCTTTGTTACATTGGTGACCAAAACTGGACGCGGTATTCTAGGTGTGGCCTTACCAAGGCTTTATAAAGTGGTATTAACACTTCACGTGATCTTGAAACTGTTGGTGCAGCCCAGGACTACACTGGCTTTTTTGGCAGCTGTAGTGCACTGCTGGCTCCTATTTAAGTGATTGTCCACTAGGACTCCAAGATCCCTTTCAGGGTTACTTCTGTTGAGCCTGACACCACCTCTTCTATACCTGTGCATTTGTTTTTTTCTTGCCTGAGTGTAAAACTTTACTTTTCCCATCAATGTAAATCCATCAAACGTAACAAAGTTTTTACCATGTATCACAATGGTCTGATAACTGGCAACCGAACACAAAATATAAACTTGGAGGACACGACCTTGTAGACGACCCTAACTCTGTTGAAGACCTTGGAGTACTCATATCTAATGACCTAAGTGCCAGAGCCCATTGTAACAACATTGCCAAAAAGGCACTAAGAGTTGTTAATCTAATCTTGCGTAGCTTCTTCTCTGGCAATATTACTCTGCTAACCAGAGCATACAAAACATTTGCCAGACCAATCCTCGAATACAGCTCACCTGTCTGGAACCCGCACTGCATATCAGACATTAATACAATTGAGAGAGTCCAGAAATACTTCACAAGAAGAGTCCTCCACTCCTCTGCTCGCAACAGAATTCCTTATTCTACCAGACTTGAAATTCTGGGCTTAGACAACTTAGAGCTACGTCGCCTTCGATCTGATCTAAATGTTGTGCATAAAATCATCTGCCACAATGTCCTATCTGTCAATGAATACTTTAGCTTCAACCGCAACAATACACGAGCACATAATAGATTCAAACTCAATGTAAACCGCTCGAAACTCGACTGCAGAAAATACGACTTCAGCAACAGAGTAATCAATGCCTGGAATGCACTACCTGACTCTGCGGTTTCTTCCCCAAACCCCAAAAACTTTAACCTTAGACTGTCTACAGCCGACCTCTCCCCATTCCTAAGAGGTCTGTAAGGGGGGGTGCATAAGCGCACCATTGTACCTACCGTCCCTATCCTTCTGTCCTATCGTCCAAATTTACCTATACCTACTTTGCTTTTGTTTATGTTTATATCATACCTGTTACGTTGTACATGTGTTGACAAAATGAATGAATGAATGAATGAATGAATGAATGAATGAACGAACGAACGAACGAACGAACGAACGAATGAATGAATGAATTGCATTTTGCTGCATAGGGCCCAGGGATCGACTCTGTCAAGATCCATCTGAATCTTGTCTGCCTGAAGTGTTGGCTAAAGTGGTTGGTGTCCTTTGCAAATTTGATGAGTGCCTCTTCTGTCCCGTCATCTCCGACACTCCTTCTGGGGTCTCTGCTGCTGCCAGGAGGCCGAGGGTCTTCCGGGAGCTTTGCAGCCGCCTGCACCGGCTGTGCCGTCAGTGGCTGCGACCGGAAAGGGGCAGCAAAGGGGACGTGCTGGACCTGGTGGTGCTGGAGCTGCCCCCTGGAGCCGGGAAAAGAGCAGGTGAGGAGGGGGTCTCATCCTGGGAGCTGGGGGTGGAAGGATCAGGGATCTGGCAATGTCTGTAAGAAATCACATCAATTCAGAAGATGTCTGGATCTCCTAGTATTTGGAGAAGGGATCTCTTCCGGAGGCCAATCTTTCTCTTTGCCCTTGGAGAGAATTCCCTGGGAGGAGAGATAAATTCCAGCCGGTTTCAATCTCCCACGTCCCTGAGGGATGTAAGAGAGTCCGGAGTTTGGGGAACCAGACAGAATTGCTTGTCCAGCCTCCCTTTCCTCTAGTGCAGGGATGAATTGAGGCCATTTCCCCCTTTCAGCTGATATTATTCACGCTCTTCCTCCTCAGTGACAATAGAGCAAATCTTATTTTGCAGTCTTACATCTCTCCGTTTTTCTTTGTGAACAATCTCTATTAAAGTTTGTTGCAAAAATCAAAACCAGAAGCGCACACAGATGACTGATTCAGATGGATTCATAAACTTCTTTATAAACATAGTAACAGATGAATTTACAATACCATTAGCAGAGTTCTTCTTCAAGCAGTTACAGACAGCAGAGAACAGTTAGCTTCATTTCAGCAGAGCAGGCAAGCACAGAGAGTACAGAGAACAGAGAGGACTGGAGCCACACCCAGCCTTAAGCTTAAATTTCAATTTCGATTCTCTGCACAGACTCAGAAGTGGTTAGCTCCCATTGGCTGATTTAGTTGCTATGTCTATTCATTGGCTGACCTTGTTACCACTGGCTCTCCCAGTTCATGAATATCTTAACAATCTCTGAGAAAAGGCATCTAGAAAACGGATGTTGGGATGGGGCAGTGGTACCCAGGAATGACCTTGGGAGGCAGGGAAGAGCTGCAGACTGGGCAACCCTCAGGAAAAAAGAGGGGTGTGGTGCATGGAAAGTGTTTCAGAAAGAATTCTCTAGTTTCCCAGAGAGTAAAGGCAGAGGGCACGACAAATACCTTCACAGTTGCAAGATTCTGCATTGTAACCTAACATTGAGAGATAGAGGTAGTATTAATTCTCCTGTTTGTTGTCTGGACTACCTTGAAGGGCTGACCAATGTCTCCTCCAATCAGGATTCCCAGACCAGGGATGTAGAACGCCTAGCCTGGATCCAAAGGGGCTTCTGTACCCAACAGCAGCCTTTCTCAAACACACACACGCACAGACACACAGACACACAAAAGTATGTGTCCACATCTCTTTTGGTGGACCCTAGTTTTGTGATTATTTAGAAATCTTAGTTGGAACTGTTCACAGTGAACTTAATAACTTTCTTTCTTGAACACAACATGGCTCAGTGACTATAGACTTGCTCCATCAGAATCTTTCTCTTTTAATTTTTAAATTTTTAATTGAACAACTGCTGAAAATTTGTTCCCCCAAAGAGCTCTGATACAATCTGCCCCATGATAATCCTGGGTCTGTTATTTGATATTTTAACAAGTTTCCTACAGTTACAAAGCAAAGACATAAATATTCGTTTATTTATTCATCACATGGTAGAAATATATGGCTTTATACGGAGCATGGCTTTCACCTGAAAGGTCACAAAAAGAGATCACATGACCCCAGGACACTGCAACCCTCATAAATAAGAGTGAATTGCAAAAGCATCCGAGTTTTGATCAGGAGACCATGAGGATGCTGCAGTGAAACTCTGCCTCAAATTAAATTGCTACACCAGCAACTATCTATGTTAACAGTCTGAGCAACAGGAAAAAAACTGAACCAGAAAAAAACTGAACCAGGAATCCTAGGGAGTTTGGGAAGAGAATTTCAGGGTCTCTTGCAGGAACTTAATAATGACAAATGAACACACTTTTTCATTCACAGGAACATGGCTCAATGACTGCAGAGTTTCTCCATCGGGATCTTTTAATTTTTTAATATTTAATTGAACAACTGCTAAAAATTTGTTCCCACGAAGAGCTCTGATACAATCTGCCCTTGAGTCTGCTATTTGATATTTTAAAAAGTTTCCCACAGTTACAAAGAAGCAGATACAAAATTTATTTATTCATCACATTCTACAAATATAATCAATATAAATATGAATATGAATATGAATGTATTATATTTTGTAGTCAATGTTTTTCTTCGTATACTTCATCTATCATACATTCATATTTCAAGTAAAAGTGAATCTCCATATAAAAATATACATTATTCATTTAGTATTTCCTACGGACGGAAGCCCTGAGGTCAGTTAAATTCTCAGCAACTCAACTGACTTATAAAAAGAATCCCATTTTTCAAGGTGAAAAGTATTTCTAATAGCAAAATCAAAGCTGACGGGACTCCAGTTTTAAATGCTCTGGACTGTAATAGTGCAAATTCAAGTAGCCCTGAGCATTGCTGTATGGCTCATTTTGGGGGCTGGTATAAAAACCCATTGGAGTAAAAAGGCATGCCAATTTCTTCTGTACAAGTAGTCCTCCCACGTATGAGCACAACTGAGCCCAAAATGTTCCTAAATGAGTTTTGCTCTTTCTTGCCATGATTGTTAAGTGAAACTGCCGTTGTTATGTTCGGAACACGGTTCGACGTCTACGGAGATTCCCAGCCGTCCAGGTCAGGGTTGTCCCAAAGGTGCTTTTTTTCAAGAGGCAACTGGACTTTTTTGCTTTTTCCTGGAAGACTTTTCGCTTCTCATCCAAGAAGTCACCTCAGTAACATGGTCGTCCAGTGTAATCTGGCTCCCGCATTTACTTGGCTCCTGGGAAGGTCACAAAAGGTCATCCCGTATCCCCAGGGCGACGCAACCATCATAAATTCGAGTCAATTTCCAAGTATTTGAAAGTATTTCATGTGGCCGGCCTTTTGCTGAGTCTCTGCTGATAAACACCTCACTCTTGGGAGAGTGCTGAAGAAACCTAGTTAACAACCAGCTGGATCTGGGCATGCAGACTTGTGAGATTCTCCAGCACAAGCCAGAAGGACGGAGTAGATGAGTGGGTGGATAGATGGAGGGGTGGGCGATGGTGGATAATTCTGCTGCAAACAGACATCAAGGCTGAAGAGGACCACTTCCTTGAACTAACCACCAAGCGGTGAACAGCCCAAGAGCAGAATAAAATATGCTGCGTCTCTGGATCCACCTTCTCCTGAAACAACAAATAGGAGACAAATATAAGACAAATTGGAGACATAAAGAACAAATTGGATTTAAAATGTCCCCATCTCTTGATATGGGAATATCCTTAGAATTTGTTCAAAAGGAATATCAGTTCTTGGATTGTATTGTTTTGTAATTTTTCCTTCTGAAATCTTATATGAGTTGGCGCACAGCAGCATTGGGTACTCCAGAACTCAAAATTGAGGACGAGGAGAGGATGCTGAGCTCTGGGTCCTATTCAGGGGGTCCTGGAGGGGGGATTCCCAGGGAATCCAAGCACTGAGTGAGGCAAATGGGCTGCCACTCATAAGCTCCCTCCTAATTTCTCAGCTGTCCATATCAGAGATGGGCAGTTCAAGATGGAGGGTTACATTTCCAAAGAGTCACAAATTGAGTAGATAGCAATAGCACTTAGACTTATATACCACTTCACTGTGTTTTTACAGCCCTCTCTAAGCGGTTTTACAGAGTCAGCCTATTGTCCCCCAACAATCTGGGTCCTCATTTTACCCACCTCGGAAGGATGGAAGGCTGAGTCAACCTTGAGCCTGGTGAGATTCGAACTGCTGACAGTCAGCAGAATTAATCTGCAGCACCGCCTTCCAAGGACTCTGCCACCGCAGGGGTTAGAAGGGAGTCAGGTTTGAAAGGAGTCAGGTTTACCTGACTGATTCTCACTCGAACCCACATATATCCCCCAAACTCAGATTTGCTTACCACAAATAATCCATCTTCCATTAAACAGTGTGTCGTTTGGGTACAAATGTTTTGCGCAATAACAGTTAAATTTGACCATCATATTAAGATAATTTGAATTAAAATAAAAATTTAAAAATGCATATAAAAAAGATTTGCTTACCATTGCCAGAGAAAGCGAAAATGGAAGTTCCAAGGAAGCAAAGCTCCCTCTTGATCTGTGAAGAAACAGACGTGAAACAGTTTTTGACAGCTGAACCCCAAAGAGTTTCAGCAAAGCTGCCCCACAAAGTACCTTGCAACAGCCAATATACTCCGAGGATTCACTATACCCAGATCTCTTTGGGAATCCCCTATATCCGTCATGGCGAACCTATGGCATGCGTGCCACAGGTGGCACGCGGAGCCATATCTGAGGGGACACGAGGCATTGTCCTATGTCAGCTCAAGCACACATGTACGCATTGGCCAGCTGATTTTCGGCCTTCCAGAGAGCAGGGGGGGCTGTTTGTGCCCTCCCCAGGCTTCAGGAAAGACTCCTAAAGCCCAGGGAAGGCGAAAAATGGCCCAACTAACCTACCGGAAGTTCAGGAATGAACTTCCGGTAGCCTCATTGGGCCTGTTTTTCACCATCCACAGGCTCCGGAGGCTTTCCTAAAGCCTGGGGAAGGCGAAAAAGGGCCCAATGGGCCTACCGGAAGTCCGGAGGCTTCAGTGAGGTCTGTGCGCATGCGCGGGGGGCAGCACAGGGGGTAGGGCATTGTATTATAGGTGTGGGCACATGCACGCGCGTTATCGCACATGCACGCACCCTTTTGGCACCCGAGCAAAAAAAGGTTCGTCATCACTGCCCTATATCGTTCCCTTGGCTATGGATTATCTAGCGCTCTTCCCGTATTTTCGGCACCCCTTTTCCTAGGATCCCAGGGGGCTTCTGGACAAGGAGAAGGATCTGGAGACAGGCCTCACACTGGAATCCACCCTGAGCTGCAAGAGCAACAGAGGTCAAACTCACACAGTTGGTCGCTATAGGGGCTCTTGGGGGGGGAGGATTTGGAGCATTCAGTCCCCCTCCAGTTTCCCTCCCAGGGTCCTTACTGAGGACCTCCAAGGAACGGTGGGTGCCCGGAGAAATGCAAGGATGGCAGAGCTGTTGGAATATTCATGACTGGGAGAGCCATGTGATTGAGTCAGCCAATCAGGCTGAAGTGTTATTTGAGCATGTCCAGAAACTTAGCAAGAAGAAGGGTGTGGTTTAGTCTGTCCACCATTAAAGCTTGCTGTGAAAACACCTCAACATGTGATCTGAAACAAAGTGTGGTATTGTTAATGTTTTATTCTACTTATAAAGAAGTTATTTGAATCAGCAAAATGCAGTTATCTTTTGAAGCTTCTGATTTATTGCGTAACTCTGACAGGTTATGGGCCCAGAAATCGCTCAAGAAGTAAAGTTAAAACTGCATTGTAATTTAAAGCTGATAAGAAGCTGTCTGTGTTGTTAAAGGAACAGGCAGAGAAGAAAAATAAAGCAGGATGGCTGCTGCTATGGAATTTAAAGACAGTCCAATACCCAAATTGGGGAAGAAAAATTATTTAATTTGGGCTGCAAAAATGGAATGTTTTTTGAAAGCAAAAGAATTATGGGACATCGTAGCAGACCCCCCACAAGGTGTGCTTGGAGCAGCAGATCAAAAGGCTCATGACAAAGCTATGGCTTATCTTCTTTTAAGTCTGGGGGATGATCAATTCTTAAATGTAGCTGAATTAAAGTCTGCAAAAGAAATATGGCAGAAATTGAAAGCAGTACATGTCAATGTTTCTGCGTGTAATGTGGTCCAACTTTCAAGAAAGCTTTTCAGAATGAGTTTGCAGACAGGAGATTCTATGGAAGATCATTTAATGAAAATGCAGTCTAATTTTCTAGAATTGGAGCAACGTGGAGTAAAGTTTCCAGAGTCCCAGAAAGTTTTATTAGTGTTAAATAGTTTGGATCAGAGCTGGGAGACTGTATCAGCTATTTTTGAAAGTAAGCCAGAAGCAGATTTGAATTTGGAGGCTTTGAAATCGTGTTTATTGAATGAATATGAGAAAAGGTTTTTCAGCCATGCTGATGGAAAATTCCACAGGCGGGGGCTCAACAAGGAGTACAGTGGAAACTTACAGCAAGTCTCCAGCAAAATTTTCCACAGGCTGCCTATCTCTAGCAACAGCCGAGGTGTCTGCAGAGATGAGGAGAGCAGAGGCAGGAGAGATCAAGTTACACAGCCACAATTCTGCAAGCAAGATAAGAAAGCATGTTTCATTTGTGGAGAAACCAATCATCTGCAGAAAAGCTGTACACAGAGAAGAAATATGCAAGACAAGAGACATTATTTGCAAGGACAGATTGCAGTTGCAAAAGTTTGTTATAATAACAATAGAGACAAATGGTTGATTGACAGTGGGGCTAGTCAAACAATTGTTAATAATTCTGACTTATTTTCCAGATTTTTCCCAGGAAACCATGAAGAAGTGGCCTTAGCCAATGGTCAAAAGGCTAAAATCATTGGAAGAGGCGATGTGCAAATTCCATATTTGGAATCCAGGTTTACTGATGTGTTATGTGTACCTGAAATGGAACATAATTTGTTAAGTGTGTCTAGTTTAGACAAGCAAGGTTATGAAACCACATTTGTTAATGGGAAGTGTATCATCCAAAGAAATGGGAATGTTTGTGCACAGGGCATAAAAGAGGATAATCTTTATGTATTGCAGGGACAAAAGGTCCCACATTGTTCCCAGACATTTAAAAATGTAGCAGAACACAATTCATGTGTTCATCTTCTGCACAGACGACTTGGTCATGCTAATTTTAAGGTTGTTCAACAAATGAAAGAATTTGCAGAAGGATTAGATTTGAAGGGATGTAAGGCATATTTGGATTGTGCAGTATGCAAAGCATCGAAATCCAAAGCATTCCCAGTGAGCAAGTTTAGCACAAGACAAACCACAAAAGCTCTCAGTGCATGCTGATTTAATTGGGCCTATGCAAGCCAGTTTGGGAGGAGCAAAGTATGCGCTGGTCATTGTGGATGACTACAGCAGGTTTGGGTTTTGCTACTTACTTAAGAGTAAAACAGAGGTGCTACAGCAATTTAAGAAATGGTTAAGCTTTGTAGAGAGAAGGTACAAACAACAGGTATGTCAGTTGCAAACTGACAGAGGTTCTGAATTTATGTCAACAAATTTTCAACAATGGTTGAGACAATTGGGAATAAGACACAGGCGCACAAATCCTTACACACCGGGAGAGAACGGAGTGGCTGAAAGGAGGAATGGTGTTTTGCAAACAATGAAAGACTCATTACTGGAGGATTCTGGTATGAGCAGGTCATATTGGGGTGAAGCCATACTGACTGCCAATTATTTAGTAAATAGGTTGTGGAGTTCATCCATCAATAATACTCCATATGCAATGCTATATGGGAGAAAGCCTTCTCTAGCACATTTAAAAATATTTGGAAGTACTGCTTGGGTACATATTCCAAAGGCAATCAGAAGAAAGGGACAACAAAAGGCTAGAAAGCTCAGATTTGTGGGCTATGAGCCAGGCTCAAAAGGGTATCGCTTTAGCGATGGAAGTAAAAGGATAGTGATTTCAAGGTCTGCTAGTTTTGCAGAACAAAATTGGAACAGAATTGATGCAAATTCTGAAAATGTCTCACTTAGTGACGGTGATCCACTTAGTGACGGTGATCCACTTAGTGACAATAACTCATTTAATGATGGTGAATCATTTACTGAAGGTGTCTATGTTCAGGGAGGAGAGTCTGAACAAGATATGAAGCCAGAAAAGCTTGAAACACAAGTACAGGCAATGCCACGTAGGTCAGAGCGTAGGAACAGAGGGGTTCCGCCAGACAGGTATTCTGCCAGTAAAGTTAAAGTGTGTAATGTGTGGTATGAGCCAAGAAACTATAAGGAAGTATTGGCATTACCAAAAGTTGAACAAGAAAAGTGGAAGGAAGCCATGGATAAAGAGATGAAATCCATGGGAAATCATAAAGTGTTCACATCTGTGACTTTGCCACAGGGTACCAAGGCTGTAGGATGTAAGTGGGTATACAAGAAAAAGGTATTACCCAATAATGAAGTACAGTATAAGGCAAGATTGGTGGCACAAGGTTTTTCTCAATTAAAGAATGTGCACTATGATGAGGTGTTCGCGCCAACTGTAAAAGCTGAGAGCATAAGACTAGCACTGGCATTAGCATCAGCATACAGGCATAGAATTTGGCATTTTGATATAACCACTGCATTCCTCAATGCTGAATTAGAGGAAGAAATTTATATGGTTCAAGCGCCAGGGTATGAAAATAAAAAGCCTAACATGGTGTATAAATTGAACAAGGCCATTTATGGGCTGAAGCAGTCAGCCAGAAATTGGAATATCTGTTTAGATACTGCATTGAAAGGTCTTGGGTTCAAGAGTTGCAAAGCTGATGGTTGCATATACACTGGAAAGTTACAAGGTGGGAATTGTCTACTATTAGCATTTGTGGATGATCTTTGTTTCATTGCAAAGGATGCATCACAAGTTAAAGAATTTGCTAATAAGTTAGAAAAGAAATTTGAATTAAAGAATTTGGGAGAAATAAAGAATTATCTCGGTGTAGAGATACAAAAAACTGAAAAAGGTGGTTATATTCTCAGTCAAAGGAGAAAAATTGAACAATTATTAGAGAAGTATAACATGAAAGATTGTAATATTGCTCCTACACCTATGAGCACAGATTTTTACAATAGTTTGGGTGAGGACAAAAGTGAAGCCTGTGATCAGGAGATATATCACTCTGCAATAGGGAGTCTGTTATATTTGTCACAGTGGTCCAGACCAGACATAGCTTGTGCAGTGAGCATCTTAAGTCGCTTTACTGCTACACCTACAAAGTTGCATTGGATGGGTGTGAAAAGAATTCTCAGGTATTTGAAGGGAACTGTGAATTTGGGTCTTCAAATACAGGTCATTGAAGAATTAAAATTGAAATGTTGTGTTGATAGTGATTATGCAAATGATGTAAAAACCAGAAAGTCTAATTCTGGAATTGTAATAATGTTTGGAGGGGCTTTAATTGGTTGGAAGTCCAGAAAACAAACAACGGTTGCTATTTCAACTGCGGAAACAGAGTTTATTGCATTGTCTGAGTTATGTTCTGAAATAGTTTGGTATGTACAGTTGTTACAAGATTTAAATGTAAATGTAAATGAAGCTGTAACTGTTTATGAAGATAATGCTGCTTGTATAAAAATGGCAACAGGTGACAGAGTGAAGAACAGAAGTAAACATGTGGACATTAAGTATTGTAATGTCAGGGAAGCTGTAAAAGAAAAATTGATACGCTTACATCATTGTTCTTCAGAGGATAATTTAGCAGACATGATGACCAAACCATTGGGTGGTGTCCATTATAGGAAATGTTTAAATCCAATAGGTTTGATGTCTCTCCCAGTAATGAAGGGAGGAGTGTTGGAATATTCATGACTGGGAGAGCCATGTGATTGAGTCAGCCAATCAGGCTGAAGTGTTATTTGAGCATGTCCAGAAACTTAGCAAGAAGAAGGGTGTGGTTTAGTCTGTCCACCATTAAAGCTTGCTGTGAAAACACCTCAACATGTGATCTGAAACAAAGTGTGGTATTGTTAATGTTTTATTCTACTTATAAAGAAGTTATTTGAATCAGCAAAATGCAGTTATCTTTTGAAGCTTCTGATTTATTGCGTAACTCTGACAAGAGCCTCACCTGAGTCCAGAGAAAGGCCCAGTTGCACCTTCAGATCCAATCCTCCCTGCGCTTCGTTTGCACCTGCAAGGGGAGAATTGGCCCCAGATGAAAACACACACAGATACAGACAGACCCACAGAATGAAGAGAGCTTTTTCAAGAGCTTTTCTTTGACCTCTTTATGCTAAAATAGGCGAATGCAGGTAAAGGAAGGATGGGTCTCTGGGGCTAAATGTGGGGATGTGCTGGGGGAGGACCCCCAAACCATAATCCCACCCCTCCCCCATCTCCCTTTGCAGCAAGAGAGTCTCCCTCCCTCTCCCAGGGGATTCTTCCCCTCCCCCGTCCCCCTTCAACCCCTGAGGGGACCAAGAGAGCCAGAGGCGAAAGACCCAAGGAGATTCCAGCCCCTCCACAAACTGACCTCTGAATCGGAGGGCCAGAAGGAGGGATGCCTCCAGGCTCCTTGGTCCTGCAACAACGAAAGGAGTAAGAGTTACCCCTTTGATCCCAGAGGAAGATTCATCCAAAATCCCAGAGGTTCCTCCGGACAAGTTTATCTGGGGGCTGAGCCTGCTCTCCCTTTCAAGGGGTCTCCATCTCAGATGGGGGGGAAGAGCTGAAGCCAGGAAGGTGGAAAGGAGGGGATCCAGCCGGTTCCCACTAGCCCGCTTCTTCCCGAGTTCCCATCAGCGGCCGGAGGGAGATCTAGGGTCACATTTTCCCAGCTGCTTTTCTTGGATGCCCCCTTCGGTTGGCTGGCGACCTCATGCCATCTCTGGGCCGTCTGTGGGTTTGGATTGGGGAGGAGGAATGTGGTGGCGTTTTTCTGTATTTGGGGAAGATGGAGGAGGGAGGGGGGTTAGGTGCTCCCTGCCCCACGGCTGGTGGCAACTCCTTCCGCGGGTGGTTTTTGACAGAGTGGATCCTGCCCCTTACATTTCATTTTCCTCGTGGGATTTAGATACTCCGCCCCTGAGTCACCGAGAAGACTCTGGGCGGTGTATCATTTAAAGAGAAAAACCTACATCGGTATCAAAGTAGGAGAGATCATTAGAAGGAGCCAAAGCTGTATAAAAGCTGAATCAAAGGAGCTGCCACCTGCGGAAGGAGATGCATCGAGAAAAGGAACGGGGCCGCTCCGAAGGTCCCCCCCTCCCCTCTCCCTGGCTGCCCGCGGGCACCTCGGAGCCCCTCCGGCCTCTCTTAGGCGCCCAGAGGCTCCCGCTGCCCCCCTTTCTGCCCCGGGCGAGAGCGGCGGGAGAGGACGGGGCCCCCATCCCGAGCGGCGCCTCCTTCCCTCTTGTGGCGCGGCACCGCACCGCTCCACTCACCGTTGTTCATGGCTCCTTCTCTGCGCAACTCAAATCACCAACAGACGCCCAAGTGTCTCTCATCCACCGCACTCAGCGGCTTATATACAGCGCGACGACCGCCCTCCACTCCTCTGGCTCAGCCCTGTCGAGGAACGGCTCAAGCTCCACCTCAAGGGCCCAGCCAATGACACACAGTCTCAAGCTCCCCCCTCGAAGGACGCCTGGCACAGCCCTGACACTTAGCAGCTCAAGCTCCACCTGGGGATGTGGGGGAGCCGCAGGGTCTAATAAATACAAAAAGTATGCCAAGTATAGGATATTTCCATATCCAGAGAAGAGGAGGATCTGTGGACACGAAAAGACACCACTTCCTTCTAATGAAGCCTCTCCCACATTGATTTCCGAGGGAATTTCCCACGCCTGCATATCCGGATCCAGTTAGTGGCCAATTAGGTTTCTTCAGGACTCTCCTGGACCAACATTAGAAGAAAGGCCAACAGCTCCTGATCTTTTATCAGCTGGGACTCCGCGAAAGGAAGGCCACGTTAATACTTTAATACTGGAGTTTTAATATATTGGAATTAATAATTCGAAGAATATTTTGTATATTTGGGCGTTTTGAATGGGTATAAATACTTAATGTTTAGTTATTGTTTATGTAATATTTATTTAAGTGATAGTGAGTTTTCAGGAAATGTTTTGTGTTGTAATTGATTGAAAGGGGGAGGAAAGATTTTTTTTCTTTTTACTTCATTTTTGCTTCTCTCTTACTTTTATTTCTCTTTATTTTTATTTTTATTAGCCTATATATAGATTATATAAAATATAGGGTTTAGTGATGTAAAGTATGTGGTAGGATGTTTGATTAATATAATGTTCCTATTCTCTTATTCTTATTCGTTTATTCTTTCAACTTTTAAAAAATCTTTTTATTATTATTTTTTCTTTATTATTATTATTATTGTTTGATTATGTTTTAAATAGTTTTGAATAATTCGGAGTTAAAGACTTTTAAAAAATGTGGAAATTAACAATTTCTTTCAACTTAATTTAAATTTATTGTTTTTGGAATATTATGCCCTGTACTTTCTCTGGGAAGTCGGGGGGGGGGGAGGGGAAGGGAAGGGGGTGGGTTGGGGTTAGGGGGAAGGGGGGGAGAAAAAAGAAAAATGTTTGTACTTTGTACTAATAAAACTTTTTGAATAAAAAAAATACTGGATTGCGACTCTCAACGGAAACCAGATTTGGGGGCCTGAAAAGTTGGGGGCCTGAAAAGCCTCCTCAAGGATTCTGCGGCTGGACAGGTTGGAGTCGGTGCTGGTGTGGGAGGAATGGACTCAGCTACCTTGGGGGGGGGCAGCTCCTCTCTTTCAGGGGCAGCCAAACTCCAGCTTTTCTCCCACGGTTTTCCTGGAAGATCCCTCAAAAAAGTGAGTTTAAGGAGGCAATTCACTGCCAAGAGTGTCTTTTCCTTTTGTTGTTGTTGTTGTTTACCAGCACTATTTTCTATGAAGGGGAGGTGAACATTCAATATGTAAACTGTGAAATTTTGGAAGGTCCCTTCCAGCTCTATTGATCTTTCTCTGGAGGCTTCAGGAACCTACAGATCCCTCACCTGGGAAGAGAGACACAAGGTCCTTTTCCCACTGGCCTTCAGGGACCACTTTCTACCACCTGTATTTGGGGGGGGGGCATCTGGGAGGCTGGGGACGCAGCTGCAAAGCCAGTGGGATCCCTGTCAGCTGTAGGGGGAGAGGGCCAATAAGGTGCCATGAATGACGGAGATTGAAGGACAAGAGAGATCAGGCTACCTGCAGAGATCAAAACAGCACAAGCCATGCTGTTCCCCGGGACTCTCTATGGGAGGGAAAGTGGGACGTGGAAAAAGAAGAAGACCCAAAATGCACATCTTGTGCTTGCCACTCACCTACCCAGTTGGAAATAATGGGGAAGTTAATAGTGTTGCAGCATGCCCTTTTTTTAAAAAAAAAAGGTTTTTTATTGAACATTTTTTAAGTTTAAAAACAAAAACAGAAATTTATACAATTTCCTTCTTTTCAACGTTTTCACTTCACTAAACATTTTTAATTATACAATTTTTCCTCTTCAATTTTTCTTTTTTTTTATACATATAATTCACAATTCAATTTATATATATATATATATATATATATATATATATATATATATATATATATATATATATATATATATATATATATATATATATATATATATATATATATATATATATATATATATATGTAACATTTTTTGCTGATAAATGAAAATAAACTCGACAGAATAAACACACACACACATATATATATATATATATATGTGTGTGTGTGTGTGTGTGTGTGTGTGTGTGTGTGTGTGTGTGTGTGTGTGTGTAGGATTTTTTTTGCTGATAAATGAAAATAAATAAAAAACACGACAGAAAACATATATATATATATATATATATATATATATATATATATATATATATATATATATATATATATATATATATATATATATATATATATATATAATTTAATAGTGTACTCTATTTCTACCTTATTTTTTATATCCCTTCTATTTCTTTATGTTTAATACCACCACCTGTTAACCCCATTATCCTCTTTCTTGCGTTATTTTCTTATGCTTTAACCCTCTTCTCTAACCACTCCTACCACTTTTCCCATACTTTATAGTACTCTGTTTCCTCTTTTTCTTGTAGTTCCTTTGTAAGTTTATCCCTTTTGGCACACTCTAAAACCTTTCTAATCAAATGAGCAGCATGCTCATTTTCGCTGTGCCAAACGCTGGAGTCTGCCATCTTGGAGAAAGAACCATGGAGCGTGGTAAGCCCGCTGGCTGAGATACGGCCATCCCTGGGGGAGCGGACAGCGCTCGGGATGCTGAGCTGTCCTCTCCTGCCGCGGTCACCCCGGGCAGAAAGAGGGCGGAGTGGGGCTCTGGGTGCCCAAGATAGCTTAGATGGGCTCCAAGAGTGTGTGGCGAAGACACATAGACCAGCTCAGGAGTAGAGTGGGAGACTCCTGGCTTCATCAACCAGAGACTGCCCAGCCGTGGGACACACCAGCGGAAAGGCCAGGACAACACAAATCTCTGCCCCGAAGGCCATACAATACGACAAAGACAACAAGAGACAGGCCCTACCTACAAGGAACCAGAAGCACCTATTCTCAAACCCAGACTGTAAGGCGCCCTGCGCCCTGTTTACTTGCATGACTACGCGTGACCTAGGTTGATTCCTGATTGAACTTTACATGAACTAAGAGGGGAGGGTTGTTACTGCTGCATGGAGTACTAATTTGCATGGAAAAATGAACTTCTGTCAGTGGCCAGCAATCTTCAGGGAAGCCCTTTAAAGCGGCTTCCCTGCAGCCTGCCTGTAGTTCGTATTGCACTCAACTTAGGAGAAATAAAGGTGCTGAACTGTTCCTGCCTATCACCTCTTCATTCCAGCAGGAATCTAACAGTCTGCAATCTTGGAGAAAGAACCATGGAGTGCGTGGAGTTACTAACCATGGTAAGCCCGTTGGCTGAGATGTGGTGGTCCCTGCGGGAGGGGACATTGCTACGGATGCTGAGCCGTCCTCTCCTGCCACAGTCGCGGGGGGGGGGAGAGAGAAAGAGGGCGGAGCGGAGCTCTGGGTGCCCAAGGTTAGAGGGGCTCCAAGGTGGGGG
Organism: Diadophis punctatus similis; assembly: GCA_023053685.1. NCBI lineage: Eukaryota > Metazoa > Chordata > Lepidosauria > Squamata > Dipsadidae > Diadophis > Diadophis punctatus. The sequence continues at coordinate 253,068,482 of JALIGW010000002.1, forward strand.
GGAAGCAGTCACGGAAGGGGAGGGGAATCTGACTGGCTCTTTTGATGGAGGTATTGCGCTTCTATTCGGCGTTAGGTTTTTCTGTTTAAATTATACACTGCCCAGAGTCCCTCTGTGACTGAGGTGGTGGGTATTTAACTCCCACCAAGAAAATAAATTTAACGGGGATCCACTGCGGATGGAGCTGGCCCGAGCAGTGGAAGGCTGCGCAAGATCTCAGCGAAATCCCTGGACCGCGGATGGTTGCCCGGCTGGGACCTGGAGCTCTGGCCGCTGCAAGGGGGGCGCGGGGAGGGGGACGATCAATCTGTCAAACCCCACGGGAGGAAGAAGAGGCGTGCTGCCCAGGGAGCTTTGCTGGCTGGGTGTTTGGGGACTGAGGATGGGGTGTGTGTGTGTGTGTGTGTGTGTGTGTGTGTGTGTGTGTGTGCGCCCGCGCGCGCACGCACGCGACAAAATAGTTCTCACCCCCTTCAGTTCCATCTGGTTTCGCTTTCCATTGTCAGAAGTGCTGAAAACGTGACGTCCTGGCTCTCCCACCCTCCCTTCTTCTCTTCGTTGCCGCGCCTCCTTCTCCGGTTTCCTCTGTAGAAAGAGTCCCTTCCCTCCACCTCCTCCCCGCCCGCCCCCCGCTCGACTCCACCTTCCACACTTTGGCCGCAGTTGATCCGGGCTGTGACGGGGAAGAGAAGGGAGAGCGGGGAAGAAACTGCGTCTCCTGCCCGTTTTTTCCGATGGGATTACCGGTGGGATTTTCTTGGATTATCTAGATTTAGAAGAACGAAGGGTGAGAGGAAAGCAGGATTGGCAGGATTCCAGTATTTGAGGGGCTGCCACAAAGAAGGGGGGTTTTCAACTTATTTTCCAAAGCACCAGAGGGCAGGACAAGAAACCATGGGTGGAAACTAATCATGGAGAGAAGCAACTTGGAATTAGGGAGAAACTTTCTAACAACCAACCAGTGGAACAGCTTTGCCTTCAGAGGTTGCAAATGCTTCATCCTTGGAGGTTTTAAGAAGAGGCTGGACAGCCACTTGTCTGAAATGGAATAGGGTCTCCAAGTCTGAGCAGGGGGTTGGACTAGAAGACCTCAAGGTCCCTTCCAGCTCTTATTGCTCTCTCTCTCTCTGGAGGCTTCAGGAACCTACAGATCCCTCACCTGGGAAGTGGGACACGAGGTCCTTTTCTCACTGGCCTTTCAGGGACCACTTTCTACCACCTGAATTTTCCGGGGTGGGGGGATCTGGGAGTTGGGGAAGTTGGGTGGGACTTGGAAGGAGAAGAAGAGCCAACAAGGACTTCTTGGCACAGAAGACCCTGCATTGCCTGCCTACGCTAATTGGAACCAATGGGAAGCTTCGTTAATAGCGTTCCAGCATGCTCACTTTTCCTGTGCCAAACGCTGGATTCCGTCACCTTGGAGAAAGAACCATGGAGCGCGGTAAGCCCGCCGGCTGAGATGCGGCGATCCCTGGAGGAGCGGACCTCGCTCGGGATGCTGAGCCGTCCTCTCCTGCCACGGTCGCCCGGGGGAGAAGGAGGGCAGAGGAAGGAGAAGAAGGGGCTCTGGGGGCCCAAGAGCCGAGGTGGCGCAGTGGTTAAAGTGCAGCACTGCAGTTCAGCAGTTCAGCTGTTCAAATCTCACCCGCTCAAGGTTGACTCAGCCTTCCATCCTTCTGAGGTCGGTAAAATGAGGACCCAGATTGTTGTGGGACAATATGCTGAACTCTGTAAACCGCTTAGAGAGGGCTGTAAAGCACTATGAAGCGGTATATAAGTCTACGTGCTATTGCTATTGCTATTGCTATTAGAGGGCTCTAAGGTGGGGGGGCAGTCACGGAGGGGGAGGGGAACCTGTCTGGCTCTTTTCATGGAGGTATTGATCTTTTATTCGGTGTTAGGTTTTTCTGTTTAATTTAGACACCGCCCAGAGTCCCTCTGTGACTGAGGGGCTGGGTATTTAACTTCCACCAAGAAAATAAATTCAGCGGGGGAGGGATCCATTGCGGAAGGAGCTGGCCCGAGCAGTAGAGGGCTGCGCAAGAGCTCAGCGAAATCCCTGGACCGCGGATCATTGCCCGGCTGGGAGCTGGAACTCTGAGCGCTGCAAGGGGGGGCGCGGGGAGGGGGACGATCAGTCTGTCAAACCCCACGGGAGGAAGAAGAGGCGCGCTGCCCAGGGAGCTCTGCTGGCTGGGTGTTTGGGGACTGAGGATGGTATGTGGTGGTGGTGGGGCTTCATTTTGGCTGGTGGGTTCTCCTAGCCTGCCCTTGAGCTTCCCGGCGTTTCGCTCCCAGGTTGGGTCACATCCTCAGTTGCCCTCCTGGAGGCCAGTGGTTCCACTGGTTAATGGATCTCCTTAGTTCCAGGTTGCTTCTGTCCCTGGTCAGTTTCCACCCGTTGCTTCTTGTCCTGCCCTCAGGGGCTTTGGAGAGGAATGTGGTTCTCTTGATGATCTAGAAATGAGGAACTTTCTGACGGGGAGGACAATCAACCCATGGAACAGTTTGCCTTCGGAAGTTGTGGGAGCTTCATCACTTGAGACTTTGAAGAAGAGATTGGGCTGCCATTTCTCAGAAACGGTGTAGGGTCTCCTGCTTGAGCGGCGGCGGCGGGAGGGGGGGTTGGACTAGATGACCTATAAGGTCCCTTCCAACTCCGTTAATCTGTTAATGATGACCTGAGCGCCATGGAGTTTCCCTACCTTTCTCCACGGAAGCCTTTCCATCAATGCGAAATCACGCTTCTCTTCCTCGCCTCTTCCTCTTCTTCACTGCTGCTGCTTCCTGGGAGCGTCTGGCCAGCCTGCTCGGCGGCGGAGGAAGGAAGGGAGGCGTTTGCGAGGCCCAGTTGGGAGGAAACTTCTTCAAAATTAGCCAAACATGGAGAGGAAACGAGGCGTGCGTCTGTAACGTGGGAGGCTACATAAAGCGGAGAAATGCCTCATACAACACATAAAACCACAGGCTCAGAGAATGGCTCATTCCATCTAACTTTGAGTGTGCTTCAGTGGTAGGATTCTCGTTGTTTTTTTTTTTTTTTACCGCAGGAGGCCCAGGTTCGAGACCAATGCAACTCTTTTTTTGAGCCCCTAGTCCAGGGGTGTCAAACTCGATTTCATTGGGGTGGGCATCCTGAGCGACCCCCTTTCCCCCGCTCCTCCAGGGACACTTACCGCGCTGCCTGGTTCTATTCCCACTTGGCTCAGGATTTGGGAGCTGCAACACGCACCCCTTTTATTGTCCTTGGTAGGAGCTGCAAGAACAGACTGCAGGGACTAGTTTTCCCAAGCCTTTTACCGGAGTTGGAAATTCAGCTTCCCCATTGGTTCGAAATTGGCAGGTGGAAGGGAAAACATGCCAATTCTTGAAAGTTTACATGCGTGCTCAACTTAAGTCAATCAATCAATTATCATACACAATCCAGGATCAACAGCGGGGAAAAGGTAGAAGACCACCCACAGCCTTTGGAAGCCATCAAAGCTGCACTAATGATCTTAGACCTGTCAGGAATTCCCGAGATTCCCTGCGGATGTTGCCAGGAGCTCCCGGGACAGAATCCCCTCGCCTGCCCCTTTCCCAGCTCTTCCCTCGGGAACCGGAGCCAATCTCTGCAGCCGGGGGTCTGCTGTGTCCTCCGAGCCTCCGTTGAGCTTCCCCACGTTTCGCTCCCGGGCTGGGTCGCATCCTCGGAGCTCGAAGCGCCCGAAGGAGACCAGAAACCAGAAGTCCCGCTGAGGATGTTCCCAGCGACCGGAGCGCCCCGGAGCTTCCCTTCCCTTCGCCCCGGCAGCCTCTGGATCCCTGTGAAACGGCGCTTCTGTCCGCTCTCCTCCCCCTCGCCTCCTCTTCCTCTTCCCCGCTGGCTCCGGCCTTCGGCGCACCTCTCTCGCTGCTGCTTCTTGCCTTGCAGCGTCCGGACAGCCTGCTCGGCGGTGGACGAACCGGGCGGAAGGAAGCGAGGCCCACTTGGGAGGAAACTTCTTCCAAATTAGGAAAAAAAACTGGGAGGTAAAGAGGGGCGCATCTGTAACGTGGGAGGCAATATAAATTGGAGAAATGCGTGAAATAAAGACGTGAATCAACAGGTTGGTGTAGAAGAGAGAGAACAAATTGTCAATCTCTTTTACTGTGGTTCAGCGGTAGGGTTCTCGTTTTTGACGCGGGAGGCCCGGGTTCGATTCCCGACCACTGCAGCTCACTTTTTTTTGACCCCAAAGATATTTTGTTGCAAATTTCTCTTCAGCCAGAGATTAAATACTTTAGCTGCATTCCCCCCCACCCCTATAAAAGATGTGTGTTGGGGTTTGATTTCCCTCCCTGTCTTCCCTCCCTGCAACTAGACCCACAGAGATCATTTGATTGAAAAGAGAAAGTTGATTGTACAAGTGAATAAATTAAAGGAAGCAGAAAGGAAAGAACTATGGCACAGAAAGTCCTCGATTTACAACACTGCGTTCAGTGACCAAAGTTGCAACATCACTGAAAAAAGTGACTTATGACCATTTTTCACACTTACAACTGCTGCAGCATCCCCCCCCCTGGTCACGTGATTTACATTTGGATGCTTGACAACTGACTCACATTTATGACAGTGTCCCTGGGTCATGTGATCACCTTTCGGGACCTTCTGGCAAGAGGGAAAGTCAAGGGGAAAACCAGATTCACTTAACGATGATATTACTAATGTAACAACCGCAGGGATTCACTTAACAAATGTGGCAAGAAGAGTCGCAAAATGAGTCAAAAATCAGGCAAGACTTTCAGTCAATAAGGTTTGGTCTATTGTCAGTCAGAGAGAAGGAACAACATCAGCCGCAATGGAAACGTCGCTTTCATCCACCATTGGACACTTGGCAGCCGAAAAAGCCTCGGATCTTCCCGCTGGGGGTCCCAAGGAGGGAACGGCGCCTTGCAGAGGAGAGGAGCGGCAGTAGCGTCTCAACACAAAGCGCCCCTTAGCGGCGGAGTCGGAGAGGAGCAGCCTTCTTTCCGGGAAGCGATCGTAGCAGCAAGAGTCGTGTTTGTGTCTGTGTGGTGTTTGCAGCACCCGGCACTGGTCTTCGGTGGGTGCTGCAGTTCTTATGCCACGTCCTGTTCTACGCTTACACCAGTTCACAGTATCAGAGCGGGAGGACCGAGAAGTCAAGCGACGGGGCCACTGGGGGGGGGGGAGGGGCGTTCCCATTCTGTACACAGAGGGACAAACGGACAGACACAAAGTGAGTCTTCGGCACCCAAGACTTCCTTGTCCCCATACTGTTTCTTGTGCCCCCTCCCACACCTTGGCTTCAGCCCTAATTCTTTGCTAGCCCTGAGAATTGTGAGAGTGGGAGTCCAGATGTCGTAAAGGGGCCCGTAGGTCCTCGATCCTGACTTTCAAAAGTCCCGGGAGCTCCGTTTCTACTTGATCAGGAAGTGCAAAACGGAAAGCCCCAGAACAGAACTGCATCTGCGCCCTGACGTTTCTTTTGCCTGACACAGCCTCCTTTTTCTTCTGCTTTTGCTCCAGGCTCCTCACCCTCTGGGCAGCCCTACCTGGTGAACGGGGCAGCCCGTCCACGGGAGCTGTGAAGCGGTGCGAGGATAGAAGCGGAAGGGATCCAGAACCCCGTTGCCTCTACTCCTTTTTACTCCATGGCTACCGCTACTTCCTCCTCCAACTCCGGCCTTTTTTTCGACCGGGCGCCACAGTTTCCTGTTATTTCATCTGCACACGGCCTCCACCTTGGCTGCGCAACAACGCGGCCGGAGAAAGTCCAGAAAGAGCCGCCCGGGGGCCCGCACACAGCCCAAAGAACGCTGCTCTCAGCCCCGCGCCGCCGCCCGCCCCGCCACACGCTCTGGCCGGTGCCCACCCGATGGAAGAAGACACAGGGTCTAGCCCCTCGGCGAGCGGACTGGCCGCCGGAGCGGGAGCCCGGGGCATTTGGTGAGTTATCCCGCGCGGCTCCCCACCCGGAGCTCCCCCTGCTTCTGCACGCCGGTAAGAGAGCAGGCTGCCCATGGGGGGCCGGGTGTGTGTGTCCAGCCTCTTCCTGGGAAGGATGCGACCGCCAATTCCTGCCACTGCTGTCCACTCTTGGGGGGAAAAGGAAGGCAACGCCAGTCTGGGTGCCGAAGACTCGCTCTGTGTCTGTCCCTCCGTCCGTCCGTTCGCCCGTCCACACCACACAGTCACACACGACTCGTGCTGCTACGGTCGCTTCCCGGAAAGAAGGCTGCTCCTCTCCGACTCCGCCGCTAGGGGGCGCTTTGTGTTGAGACGCTACTGCCGCTCCTCTCCTCTGCAAGGCGCCGTTCCCTCCTTGGGACCCCCAGCGGGAAGATACGAGGCTTCTTCGCTGCCAAGTGTCAAATGGTGGATGAAAGCGACGTTTCCATTGCGGCTGATGTTGTTCCTTTTCTCTGACTGACAATAGACCACACCTTATTGACTGGAAGTCTTGCCTGTTTTTTCTTTGCAAACAGTCCCTGAGAAAAGGCCTCTAGAAAACAGGTGTTGGGGTGCGGGTGATCATGGTACCCGGGAATGATCGTGGGGGGGGGGAAGAGCCGCAGATTCAGGTAAGAAGATACCTTGGTCACCTCGAGAGGACTTGGGTGTGTGTGCAACGAACGCGTTTCCGAAAGAACTCTCGTTTCCCAGAGTTTAAAAAGTGAGGAGGGAGAAATACTTGCAAGATTCTGTATTGTAATCTTACAGTCAGAGATGGAGCTCATATTCATTCTCCTGTTTGTTGTCTGGGTTGACCAATGTCTCCTCCGATCAGGATTCCCAGACCAGGGATGTAGCACGCCTAGCCTGAATCCAAGGGGGCTTCTATACCCAACAACAACAGCCTTTGAAAAATACACACACAGAGACACATGTACACACACACCCTATTCGGTGGATCCCAGTTCTGTGATTATTTAGAAACGTTAGCTGGTGCTGTTAACGGTGAACTTAATAAAGACAAATTAACACACTTTTTCATGGACAGAACGTGGCTTAATGACTGCAGATTTTCTCCATGGGGATCTTTTAATTTTTTTTTAATATTTCATTCAACAACTGCTGAGAATTTGTTCCCCCAAAGACCTCAGATACAATCTGCCCCATGATCATCCTGAGTCTGTTATTTGATATTTTAAAAAGTTTCCTACAGATACAAAGAAGCAAATACAAATTTGTTTATTCATCACATTCTACAAATATAATCAATATAAATATAAATATGATTGCATTTTGCAGTCAATTTTTCTTCGTATACTTCAACTGTCATACATTCATATTTCAACTAAAAGGGAATCTCAATATAAAAATATACATTATTCAATTAGTATTTCCTACGGAGGGAAGCCCTGAGGTCAGTTAAATTCTCAGCAACTCAACTGACTTATAAAAAGAATCCCATTTTTCAGGTGAAAAGTATTTCTAACAGCAAAATCAAAGCCCAAGGGACTCTGGTTTTAAATGCTCTGGACTGCAACAGTGCAAATTCAGGTAGCCCTGAGCATCGCTGTATGGCTCATTTTGGGAGGGTATAAACCCATCAGTGTGAAAAGGCATGTCAATTTCTTATGTACAAGTAGTCGTCCACATATGACCCCAATTGACCCCAAAATTTTGTTGCTAAATGAGATTTGTTCTCTCTTGCCATGGCCGGCGTTCAGTGAATCACTGCCGTTGTCATGTTAGTAACATGGTTAAATGTCTATAGCGATTCCCAGCCGTCCAGGTCAGGGTTGTTGCCAAAGGTGCTTTTTTCAAGAGGCAACTGGACTTTCTTGCCTTTTCCTGGAAGACCTTTCGCTTCTCATTCCAAGAAGTCACCTGAGTAACATGGTCGTCCAGTGTAATCTGGCTCCCGCATTTACTTAGCTCCTGGGAAGGTCACAAGAAGGTCATCCCGTAACCCCAGGGGTACGCAACCGTCATCAATTCGAGTCCATTTTCAAGCATGAATTTTCATCAGGAGGCCGTGTGGATGCGGCGACTGCTGTAAGTCATAATTCGTCTTTTTCAGTGCCATTGAAGGTCACTAAGGCAGTCATTGACTTAGTCCTTATTCAAGGACGACCTGTTTGTGAAACGTCTCAGAGAGGAAAGTATTTCACGTGGCCGGCCTTTTGCTGAGTCTCTGCTGAAAGAACACGTTGCTCTTTGTTCCGTGGAGTGTCCGGGAGAGTCCTGAAGAAACCTAGTTGGCCACCAGCTAGATCTGGCCATGCAGATGTGTGAGGTTCCCTAGAATTCCAGGCCTCCTGGAATTCTCCTTTCGATGCAAGAAAAGAAGAAAGCAGCATGAGGCGCATCTGGTGTCAAGAGGAGTCAGCCAATCAAATCGAAGGTAGCAGAGCTAGGAGATATAAAAGGTGGAGTTGGGAGACCCTTAGGGTTCTCTACCTGGAGTTAACTGACAAGGAAGGAGGTTAACAGTGGAGAAACAGGCCCTAGGGCAGTGATGGCGAACCTTTTTTCCCTCGGGTGCCGAAAGCGCGTGCGCGTGCTCTATCATGCACGTGCGAGTGCCCACACCCAAAATTCAATGCCTGGGGAGGGCGGAAACGGCCTCCCCCACCCCCGCAGAGGTCCTCTGGAGGCTGGACATGTCCCGTTTTCCGACTTCCAGTGGGCCCGGTAGGCCCGTTTCTTGCCCTCCCCAGGCTCCAGAGGCTTCCCTGGAGCCTGGAGAGGGCGAAAACGCCCCCCTGCCCCCCTGGAGGCCCTCCGGAAGCCTAAAATGCCCTCCCAGAGCCTCCGCGTGAGCCAAAAATTAGCTGGCTGGTGCACACATGCACGCTGGAGCTGAGCTAGGGCAACGGCTTGCGTGCCAGCAGATATGGCTCCGCGTGCCACCTGTGGCACGCGTGCCATAGGTTCGCCATCACTGCCCTAGGGTGTCCTGAGGGAAGCGAACGACAAGGTTTGGAGTCATTAGTGGTTTTATGTTGGGTTAGCTGTACAGAGAGTTAAACAGTATTATACGTACTCTAGACTGTAGGCTATAATCCATGAAGGACTGAAGTCCTTAGGCTCAGTTAAGAAAGCTGAGACTGTTCATTGAGAGGAAGGAAAAGTCTAAAGAAGTGAACCACTTGTAGTTGCTATAAGAAACTTATTTGTTACGTGCTGAGAAGACTGTAACTAATAAACTTGTTTCTTGTTTGTTAAAGAAGCGTGGCAAAGTCTTCATTTCACTTACATGAAGTATTTCAAGCAAGCCAGCAGAGTCTAAGGTTATTGTATCTAAACATAACCACCGGCAGAGTGCTAAGTGGGGATTGAGATGTACCCTTCTTCAGCTCACTGAGGAAAGCAACATTAATATCAAGCCTTTAAGACAGCGGTTCCCAACCTTCCAAATGCCGTGACCCGTGACCCGCCCCCGCGCCCCCACCGTGACCACCCCGCCGCCACCATTTGGGTTCTTTTACCCTCTGCGCATGTGCAAAGCGTTCTGCGCATGCGCAGAGGGTAAAAGAACCCAAATGGCGGCGTCCGGGTGAAGTCTCCAGATCCGGGCGAGGTCTCCGCTCGCTTCACGTGTTGCCTCTGGGAGCTTTTCGAGTCCCGTCACGAAAGACATGCACAAATTCGGCGGGGCCGGGACAGGCGGCTGCCCGGAGAGAGCCATCCCCTTAGTAGAGTCTCTCCCGTCTACCTGTAGCGTTCAGGGCGAAGGGGGTGGCTTTCTCCGGGCAGCCGCCTGTCCCGGCCCCGCCGAAGTCACGCACGCCTTTCGCGACCAGGCTCGAAAAGCTCCCAGAGGCAACACGCGAAGCAAGCGGAGACCTCGCCCGGATCTGGAGACTTCACCTGGACGCCGCCATTTGGCTTCTTTTACCCTCTGCGCATGCGCAGAACGCTTTGCGCATGCACAGAGGGTAAAAGAACCCAAATGGCGGCGGCGGGGTGGGTCGCGGTGCGGGGGCGGGACACGGGTTGTGGGTCGCGATATGGCCAGGCTTGTGGCAGTGGTCAGGTGGAGCTGAGGATGCCGGGGCGACCCCTGGGAAATGGTTGTTCGACCCCCAAAGGGGTCGCGACCCCCAGGTTGGGAACTGCTGCTTTAAGAGGAGAGAAGATAACAGGAGGTGCCACTCTTGGTTAGGGAGCTGTAGTAAATAATTATACCCGGACATTATTCTACGCTACCAATACAATTAAAGCCAATACCCCTGACCGGGAAGGCAGAGGCCTCCACAACTGGGAAAACCATCACCATTCATTTATCAAGGAATATTGTTCATATCTTTTTTAAATACAAAGAAATGAAAAATCTGACTGGCTTCTGCATGTTTTCATTGTGAACCTATGGCACGCGCCCCCTCGCCCCAGCTCAGCCAGATGGTCGTTGGGTTTCCGGCACTCTGGCATGCACACGCGTGCGCACATTCCGGTTTGGGAACTCTGTGCCTAAAAGGTTCGCCATCGCTGACCGAGGCCCTTAATGCTGACCTCAGGGACGTCTTGTTGTCTCCAGAACAAGCCAGAAGGACGGGGTGGATGGGTGGGTAGATGGAGGGGTGGGCGACGGTGGATAATTCTGCTGCAAACAGACACATATGAGGCTGAAAAGGCCACTTCCTGGAACTTACCACCAAGCGGTGAACAGCGCAAGAGCATAATAAAGCAAGCTGCCTCTCTGGATCCGCCTTGTCCTGAAACAATAAAGAGTTGGAGACCCTTGGAGACATCGAGAAGAAACTGGATTTAACCCCCCCCCCCCCCCCCGTCTCTCGGTGTTAGGAATATCCTCCTAATCCATAAAGGAAACGGATTGGAGGGAATATCTGGGCTTGCGATATGTCGGGGTGGGTGGGTGTCCTGGTGGGGGGATTCCCGAGGCAGGATCTGGGACGGAATCCTAAACGCCTCCCTCGTTCCTCAGCTGCCCAGATCAGACACGCGCAGTTCGGGATGGAGGTCTACACTTCCAAAGAGTCGCACATCGAGTAGACCCACTGAAAGGAGTCAGGTTTACCCGAATCCTGCCCGGTTCTCACACCAACCCACCTACGTCTCCCAAAGTCAAAATTTGCTTACCCTTGCCAGAGAGCATGGAAATTTCGAGGAAGCAAAGATCCCCGTCGATCTGGGAAGAAACAGCGGTGAGACAGTTGTGACAGCTGAACTCCTCCCCGAGTTTGAGCCACGCTGACCCACAAAGCATCTTTCCTTGACAGCCAATATTCTCCAAAGACTGCCTGTAACCGGATCTCTTTTGGAATCCCCTGGATCGTTCCCTTGGATGATCTAGTGCTCTTTCGCTGTTTTCTGGCACCCCTGGCACCCCCTCCCCCATCCCAGGATCCCAGGGGGCTTCTTCACCCAGACCCTCCCACACACACGCCGTTCATGCTGCAGGCAATTCCTCTGCAGGGGTGGCTGTCAGAGCACGATCCCCGCTTCTCTCCCGCACTCACCTCCGATCCCAGGATTCCCAGACTGGATCTGAAGACGGGCCGGCACACTGGAATCCATCCTGAGCTGCAAAAAGCAACAGAAATCAATTCAGACAGTTGGTCGCCATCGGGGCTCCGGGGTGTGTGTGTGTGTGTGTGTGTGTGTGTGTGTGTGTGTGTGTGTGTAGAGAGAGAGACAGAGACAGAGACATTCGGTCCACATCCAGTTTCCCTCCCAGGGTCCTAACTGGGGAGCTCCCAGGAACGGCGCCCGGAGAAACGCAAGGACGGCAGAGCCTCACCTGACTCCAGAGAAAGGTCCAGTTGCACCTTCAGATCCAATCCTCCCTGCGCTTCGTTTGGACCTGCAAGGGGACAATTGACCCCACATGAAAACACACACAGATACAGAAGCGCGCGCACATCAAGACGGTCCAACCTTTTTCAAGAGGTTCCCTTTGACTTCTTTATGCTAAAGTAGATGAATGCGGGTAAAGGAAGGGCGGTGCTTTTTTGGAGGAAAAGTGGGAACGTGCTGGTCGACCCCCCCCCAAACCATAACCCAAACACTCCCCCTCCCCCAGCTCTCTTTGCAGCAAGAGAATCTCCCTCCCACCTCCCAGGAGATTCTCCCCTCCCACGCGCCTTCAAACCCCGAGGGAGGGAGCCAAAGAAAGGGAAAGGGCCAAGGGGTCCCGGGTCCTCCCCAAACTGACCTCCGAATCCGGGGGGCCCTCGTCGGAGAGCCAGGAGGTTCACCTCTAGTCTCCTTGGTCCTGCAACGAGAAAGAGAGGAAGGATTCTCAGACAGTTCATTCCAGAGGAAGATTCATCCAAGACCCCAAGAGGTCCCTCCGGACAGGTTTAGCCGATCGTCCTCTCCTCTCCCTTTCAAGGGGTCTCGATCTCAGATGGGAGAAGAGCTGCAGCGAGGAAGGTGGAAAGGAGGGAATCCGGCAGGTTCCCACTGGAGCAGGCTGCCCATGGGGGGCCGGGTGTGTATGTCCAGCCTCTCCCTGGGAAGGATGCGCCCCCGCCTATTCCTGCCACTGCTGTCGCCCTGGGGGAAACGGAAGGCAACGCCAGTCTTTGGGTTCCGAAGACTCGCTCTGTGTGTGTCTGTCTGTCTGTCCCTCCGTCCATCTGTTCGCCCACTCGCCCGTCCGTCCTTTCGCACATCCGTCCGCCCGCCTGCCCACACCACACCGACACACATGACTCCTGCTGCTATGATCGCTTCCCGGAAAGAAGGCTGCATTATTAATTTTATTATTAATTTTATTATTAATTTTAATTAATTAATTTTATTATTAATTTTATTATTATTTTATTATTAATTTTAATAATTATTTTTAATAATTAATTTTAATTAATTAATTTTAATTAATTTTAATAATTAATTTTAATAATTAATTTTAATAAAATTTTAATTAATTAAATAAATAAATAATAAAATAAGATATTTTAATTTATATTTAATTAACATAATTAATAAAATTTGTTAATTTATTGATTTAATTAATCAATATATATATATATATAATTAGTTAATTTTAATTAATATATTAATTAATTATTTTTAATTAATATATTAATTACATATAAATTAAAATATATTATTATATATATATAATATAAATTATTTATATAATTTATATATAAAATATAAATATATATAATATATATAAAATATAAATTTAAATTTAAATTAAAAATTAATTAATTAATATTTATTTAATTAATATTAATTAATATTTATTATTATTAATAATAATTAATAATTGATTAATATTAAATCATTATTGCTATTAATAATTAATTAATATGTTAATTAATATTAATTGCGCCCCTCCATCCCGAGCGGTGCCTCCTTCCGTCCTCCTGCACCCCATCTCGGGCTCACCGCGCTGCATGGCTGCTTCTCCGCCAAAGCTCCAGCCTCGAAAATCCAGCAAGTGGCGAAGGCTCATCGTGCACGATAAAAATTATCCTAAGGGTTCAGTTTCAGCCTTCTCGCGTATAATTACCGTTATCCGTATAAATATCTTTATCGCGTATAATTCTCGTTCAGTTTCAACCTTCTCGCGTATAATTACCGTTATCCGTATAAATATCTTTATCGCGTATAATTCTCGTTCAGTTTCAACCTTCTCGCGTATAATTACCGTTATCCGTATAAATATCTTTATCGCGTATAATTCTCGTTCAGTTTCAACCTTCTCGCGTATAATTACCGTTATCCGTATAAATATCTTTATCGCGTATAATTCTCGTTCAGTTTCAACCTTCTCGCGTATAATTACCGTTATCCGTATAAATATCTTTATCGCGTATAATTCTCATTCAGTTTCAACCTTCTCGTGTATAATTACCGTTATCCGTATAAATATCTTTATCGCGTATAATTCTCGTTCAGTTTCAACCTTCTCGTGTATAATTACCGTTATCCGGAGAAATATCTTTATCGCGTATAATTCTCATTCAGTTTCAACCTTCTCGTGTATAATTACCGTTATCCGGAGAAATATCTTTATCGCGTATAATTCTCGTTCAGTTTCAACCTTCTCGCGTATAATTACCGTTATCCGGAGAAATATCTTTATCGCGTATAATTCTCGTTCAGTTTCAGCCTTCCGAATAAGCAGCGAAGCCTGTTCGTTTAAGCAACTACCTACCAAGAGGGAACGAAGTCCTATGTGTCAGGCGATGCCAAGTCCTCTGCCTATACCCCCAAGGAGGAGTGGCCAGGAGGGCCCCTACCCCCTAGGAGGAGTGGCGAGGCAGAGGAACAAACAGCTCCACCCACTTTTAGTTTTTCGTGAAAATAAAGCTGTTTCACATTCAATTATCCAGTTGACCCCAATCAGGGTGTTGCTTCCGCATCCACGCCCTCTGTTGGCCATCTAGTGGTAAGACTAAAGGTTTCCCTCGCACATATATGCTAGTTGTTCCCGACTCTAGGGGGCGGTGCTCATCTCCGTTTCAAAGCTGAAGAGCACACGGAAGGCTGTTACCTTCCCACCAAAGTGGTCCCTATTCTTCTACTTGTATTTTTACATGCTTTCGAACTGCTAGGTTGGCAGAAGTTGGGACAAGTAAGGGGGGGGGGCGTTAGGGATTCGAACCGCTGAACTGCCGACCTTTCTGATCGACAAGCTCAGCGTCTTAGCCACTGAGCCTCCTCGTCCCTTACTGTACCATTAAACATGGCGGAGTACTCTATTTCCATTTCTACGTTGGACTTCTTTTCAGTGAACACTTGAAAGAACTCCGGTAAAGAACCGATGGCAGAAATGAAAAGGCCGCGGCTTCCTGTCTAGAGAGCGAGCCTGAACCTTGCTCGGCAGATGAATTCATGAGTGCCAAGAGAGCCACAAGTGAGAATCGGGCGGAAAAGAAGGCGCGATCCTCCCATTGGGACCTCCTGCCACAGCCTTCGTGCCACCCTCTCTCCTCCTTCCCCAGTTCAGACGCAGCTTCTTCCCCGCTTCCCCCTTCTCTTCAAAGGGGAAGAGAAATGGCGAGGGTGGGAGAGCCCGTAACTAAACTTCCCCACGAAGTTTCCAGCGCTACGGACAATGACAAATCGCGCGGGCCCAAATCAGACGGAATCAGCTGCAAGTGGCCCCAAAAAGAACTACTTTGTGACCCCGCCCCCACATCCTCAGACGCGGGGGGGGGGGGGCTAAAGAGGCAGGCAGCCTTGCTCCCTGGGCAGCGACCCTCTTCCTCGGACTCCCGTGGGGGGTGACAGACTGAGCGCCCCCCCCCCTGCCGCACATAGCGCTCCAGCGCCTCACCTGGGATGCGTGCGTGTGATCCGCGGTCCAGGGATTTCGCTGAGCTCTTGCGCAGCCCTCCAAGAGGGCGCCCAGCCCCACTACTCGGGGCAGCTCTTTCTGCAGAGGATCCCCCCCCCGTTGAATTTATTTTCTTGTGGGAGTTAAATACCCAGCCCCTCAGTCACAGAGGGACCCTGGGCGGTGTCTAAATGAAAGAGGAAAACCTAACACCGAATAAAAGATGTCTTTTGTTACGTACTTTGCTATATATTTTGCTACCGTCTTTCGCTATGTCTTTTGCTACGTATTTTGCTACGGTCTTTTGCTATGTTACGTACTTTGCTATATATTTTGCTACCGTCTTTCGCTATGTCTTTTGGTACGTATTTTGCTACCGTCTTTTGCTATGTTACGTACTTTGCTATATATTTTGCTACCGTCTTTCGCTATGTCTTTTGGTACGTACTTTGCTACGGTCTTTTGCTATGTTACGTACTTTGCTATATATTTTGCTACCGTCTTTCGCTATGTCTTTTGGTACGTATTTTGCTACCGTCTTTTGCTATGTTACGTACTTTGCTATATATTTTGCTACCGTCTTTCGCTATGTCTTTTGGTACGTACTTTGCTACGGTCTTTTGCTATGTTACGTACTTTGCTATATATTTTGCTACCGTCGTCGCTATGTTTTGGCACGTATTTTGCTACGGTCTTTTGCTATGTTACGTACTTTGCTATATATTTTGCTACCGTCGTCGCTATGTTTTGGCACGTATTTTGCTACGGTCTTTTGCTATGTTACGTACTTTGCTATATATTTTGCTACCGTCGTCGCTATGTTTTGGCACGTATTTTGCTACGGTCTTTTGCTATGTTACGTACTTTGCTATATATTTTGCTACCGTCGTCGCTATGTTTTGGCACGTATTTTGCTACGGTCTTTTGCTATGTTACGTACTTTGCTATATATTTTGCTACCGTCGTCGCTATGTTTTGGCACGTATTTTGCTACGGTCTTTTGCTATGTTACATACTTTGCTATATATTTTGCTACCGTCGTCGCTATGTTTTGGCACGTATTTTGCTACGCTCTTTTGCTATGTTACGTACTTGGCTATATATTTTGCTACCGTCTTTCGCTATGTTACGTACTTGGCTATATATTTTGCTACCGTCTTTTGCTATGTTACGTACTTGGCTATATATTTTGCTACCGTCTTTCGCTATGTCTTTTGGCACGTATTTTGCTACGGTCTTTTGCTATGTTACGTACTTGGCTATATATTTTGCTACCGTCTTTCGCTATGTTACGTACTTGGCTATATATTTTGCTACCGTCTTTTGCTATGTTACGTACTTGGCTATATATTTTGCTACCGTCTTTCGCTATGTCTTTTGGCACGTATTTTGCTACGGTCTTTTGCTATGTTACGTACTTGGCTATATATTTTGCTACCGTCTTTCGCTATGTCTTTTGCTACGTATTTTGCTACGGTCTTTTGCTATGTTACATACTTTGCTATATATTTTGCTACCGTCGTCGCTATGTTTTGGCACGTACTTTGCTACGGTCTTTTGCTATGTTACGTACTTTGCTATATATTTTGCTACCGTCGTCGCTATGTTTTGGCACGTATTTTGCTACGGTCTTTTGCTATGTTACATACTTTGCTATATATTTTGCTACCGTCGTCGCTATGTTTTGGCACGTACTTTGCTACGGTCTTTTGCTATGTTACGTACTTTGCTATATATTTTGCTACCGTCGTCGCTATGTTTTGGCACGTATTTTGCTACGGTCTTTTGCTATGTTACGTACTTTGCTATATATTTTGCTACCGTCTTTCGCTATGTCTTTTGGCACGTATTTTGCTACGGTCTTTTGCTATGTTACGTACTTGGCTATATATTTTGCTACCGTCTTTCGCTATGTCTTTTGCTACGTATTTTGCTACGGTCTTTTGCTATGTTACGTACTTGGCTATATATTTTGCTACCGTCGTCGCTATGTTTTAGCACGTATTTTGCTACGGTCTTTTGCTATGTTACGTACTTTGCTATATATTTTGCTACCGTCTTTCGCTATGTCTTTTGCTACGTATTTTGCTACGGTCTTTTGCTATGTTACGTACTTGGCTATATATTTTGCTACCGTCGTCGCGATGTTTTAGCACGTATTTTGCTACGGTCTTTTGCTATGTTACGTACTTGGCTATATATTTTGCTACCGTCTTTCGCTATGTCTTTTGCTACGTATTTTGCTACGGTCTTTTGCTATGTTACGTACTTGGCTATATATTTTGCTACCGTCGTCGCTATGTTTTAGCACGTATTTTGCTACGGTCTTTTGCTATGTTACGTACTTTGCTATATATTTTGCTACCGTCGTCGCTATGTTTTGGCACGTATTTTGCTACGGTCTTTTGCTATGTTACGTACTTGGCTATATATTTTGCTACCGTCTTTCGCTATGTCTTTTGCTACGTATTTTGCTACGGTCTTTTGCTATGTTACGTACTTGGCTATATATTTTGCTACCGTCTTTCGCTATGTCTTTTGGCACGTATTTTGCTACGGTCTTTTGCTATGTTACGTACTTGGCTATATATTTTGCTACCGTCTTTCGCTATGTCTTTTGCTACGTATTTTGCTACGGTCTTTTGCTATGTTACGTACTTTGCTATATATTTTGCTACCGTCGTCGCTATGTCTTTTGGTACATACTTTGCTACGATCTTTTGCTATGTTACGTACTTGGCTATATATTTTGCTACCGTCTTTCGCTATGTCTTTTGCTACGTATTTTGCTACGGTCTTTTGCTATGTTACGTACTTTGCTATATATTTTGCTACCGTCTTTCGCTATGTCTTTTGCTACGTATTTTGCTACGGTCTTTTGCTATGTTACGTACTTTGCTATATATTTTGCTACCGTCGTCGCTATGTCTTTTGGTACATACTTTGCTACGCTCTTTTGCTATGTTACGTACTTGGCTATATATTTTGCTACCGTCTTTCGCTATGTCTTTTGCTACGTATTTTGCTACGGTCTTTTGCTATGTTACGTACTTGGCTATATATTTTGCTACCGTCGTCGCTATGTTTTAGCACGTATTTTGCTACGGTCTTTTGCTATGTTACGTACTTTGCTATATATTTTGCTACCGTCTTTCGCTATGTCTTTTGCTACGTATTTTGCTACGGTCTTTTGCTATGTTACGTACTTGGCTATATATTTTGCTACCGTCGTCGCTATGTTTTAGCACGTATTTTGCTACGGTCTTTTGCTATGTTACGTACTTGGCTATATATTTTGCTACCGTCTTTCGCTATGTCTTTTGCTACGTATTTTGCTACGGTCTTTTGCTATGTTACGTACTTTGCTATATATTTTGCTACCGTCGTCGCTATGTCTTTTGGTACATACTTTGCTACGATCTTTTGCTATGTTACGTACTTGGCTATATATTTTGCTACCGTCGTCGCTATGTTTTAGCACGTATTTTGCTACGGTCTTTTGCTATGTTACGTACTTGGCTATATATTTTGCTACCGTCTTTCGCTATGTCTTTTGCTACGTATTTTGCTACGGTCTTTTGCTATGTTACGTACTTTGCTATATATTTTGCTACCGTCTTTCGCTATGTCTTTTGCTACGTATTTTGCTACGGTCTTTTGCTATGTTACGTACTTGGCTATATATTTTGCTACCGTCGTCGCTATGTTTTAGCACGTATTTTGCTACGGTCTTTTGCTATGTTACGTACTTTGCTATATATTTTGCTACCGTCTTTCGCTATGTCTTTTGCTACGTATTTTGCTACGGTCTTTTGCTATGTTACGTACTTTGCTATATATTTTGCTACCGTCGTCGCTATGTCTTTTGGTACATACTTTGCTACGCTCTTTTGCTATGTTACGTACTTGGCTATATATTTTGCTACCGTCTTTCGCTATGTCTTTTGCTACGTATTTTGCTACGGTCTTTTGCTATGTTACGTACTTGGCTATATATTTTGCTACCGTCGTCGCTATGTTTTAGCACGTATTTTGCTACGGTCTTGCTATGTTACGTACTTTGCTATATATTTTGCTACCGTCTTTCGCTATGTCTTTTGCTACGTATTTTGCTACGGTCTTTTGCTATGTTACGTACTTGGCTATATATTTTGCTACCGTCGTCGCTATGTTTTAGCACGTATTTTGCTACGGTCTTTTGCTATGTTACGTACTTGGCTATATATTTTGCTACCGTCTTTCGCTATGTCTTTTGCTACGTATTTTGCTACGGTCTTTTGCTATGTTACGTACTTTGCTATATATTTTGCTACCGTCTTTCGCTATGTCTTTTGCTACGTATTTTGCTACGGTCTTTTGCTATGTTACGTACTTGGCTATATATTTTGCTACCGTCGTCGCTATGTTTTAGCACGTATTTTGCTACGGTCTTTTGCTATGTTACGTACTTTGCTATATATTTTGCTACCGTCTTTCGCTATGTCTTTTGCTACGTATTTTGCTACGGTCTTTTGCTATGTTACGTACTTGGCTATATATTTTGCTACCGTCGTCGCTATGTTTTAGCACGTATTTTGCTACGGTCTTTTGCTATGTTACGTACTTGGCTATATATTTTGCTACCGTCTTTCGCTATGTCTTTTGCTACGTATTTTGCTACGGTCTTTTGCTATGTTACGTACTTTGCTATATATTTTGCTACCGTCTTTCGCTATGTCTTTTGCTACGTATTTTGCTACGGTCTTTTGCTATGTTACGTACTTTGCTATATATTTTGCTACCGTCTTTCGCTATGTCTTTTGCTACGTATTTTGCTACGGTCTTTTGCTATGTTACGTACTTGGCTATATATTTTGCTACCGTCGTCGCTATGTTTTAGCACGTATTTTGCTACGGTCTTTTGCTATGTTACGTACTTGGCTATATATTTTGCTACCGTCTTTCGCTATGTCTTTTGCTACGTATTTTGCTACGGTCTTTTGCTATGTTACGTACTTTGCTATATATTTTGCTACCGTCTTTCGCTATGTCTTTTGCTACGTATTTTGCTACGGTCTTTTGCTATGTTACGTACTTGGCTATATATTTTGCTACCGTCGTCGCTATGTTTTAGCACGTATTTTGCTACGGTCTTTTGCTATGTTACGTACTTGGCTATATATTTTGCTACCGTCTTTCGCTATGTCTTTTGCTACGTATTTTGCTACGGTCTTTTGCTATGTTACGTACTTTGCTATATATTTTGCTACCGTCGTCGCTATGTCTTTTGGTACATACTTTGCTACGATCTTTTGCTATGTTACGTACTTGGCTATATATTTTGCTACCGTCTTTCGCTATGTCTTTTGCTACGTATTTTGCTACGGTCTTTTGCTATGTTACGTACTTGGCTATATATTTTGCTACCGTCGTCGCTATGTTTTAGCACGTATTTTGCTACGGTCTTTTGCTATGTTACGTACTTTGCTATATATTTTGCTACCGTCTTTCGCTATGTCTTTTGCTACGTATTTTGCTACGGTCTTTTGCTATGTTACGTACTTTGCTATATATTTTGCTACCGTCGTCGCTATGTTTTAGCACGTATTTTGCTACGGTCTTTTGCTATGTTACGTACTTGGCTATATATTTTGCTACCGTCTTTCGCTATGTCTTTTGCTACGTATTTTGCTACGGTCTTTTGCTATGTTACGTACTTTGCTATATATTTTGCTACCGTCTTTCGCTATGTCTTTTGCTACGTATTTTGCTACGGTCTTTTGCTATGTTACGTACTTGGCTATATATTTTGCTACCGTCGTCGCTATGTTTTAGCACGTATTTTGCTACGGTCTTTTGCTATGTTACGTACTTTGCTATATATTTTGCTACCGTCTTTCGCTATGTCTTTTGGCACGTATTTTGCTACGGTCTTTTGCTATGTTACGTACTTGGCTATATATTTTGCTACCGTCTTTCGCTATGTCTTTTGCTACGTATTTTGCTACGGTCTTTTGCTATGTTACGTACTTTGCTATATATTTTGCTACCGTCGTCGCTATGTCTTTTGGTACATACTTTGCTACGATCTTTTGCTATGTTACGTACTTTGCTATATATTTTGCTACCGTCGTCGCTATGTTTTGGCACGTATTTTGCTACGGTCTTTTGCTATGTTACGTACTTTGCTATATATTTTGCTACCGTCGTCGCTATGTTTTGGCACGTATTTTGCTACGCTCTTTTGCTATGTTACGTACTTGGCTATATATTTTGCTACCGTCGTCGCTATGTTTTGGCACGTATTTTGCTACGGTCTTTTGCTATGTCTTTTGGTACGTATTTTGCTACGGTCTTTTGCTATGTTACGTACTTTGCTATATATTTTGCTACCGTCTTTCGCTATGTCTTTTGGTACGTATTTTGCTACGGTCTTTTGCTATGTTACGTACTTGGCTATATATTTTGCTACCGTCGTCGCTATGTCTTTTGGTACGTATTTTGCTACGGTCTTTTGCTATGTTACGTACTTTGCTATATATTTTGCTACCGTCTTTCGCTATGTCTTTTGGTACGTACTTTGCTACGGTCTTTTGCTATGTTACGTACTTTGCTATATATTTTGCTACCGGCTATGTTTTGGCACGTATTTTGCTACGGTCTTTCGCTATGTTACGTACTTTGCTATATATTTTGCTACCGTCGTCGCTATGTCTTTTGGTACGTACTTTGCTACGGTCTTTTGCTATGTTACGTACTTTGCTATATATTTTGCTACCGTCTTTCGCTATGTCTTTTGGTACGTACTTTGCTACGGTCTTTTGTGTCAGAGTTACTCAATAAATCAGAAGCTTCAAAAGATAACTGCATTTTGCTGATTCAAATAACTTCTTTATAAGTAGAATAAAACATTTACAATACCACACTTTGTTTCATCACATGTTGAGATGTTTTCATACTGGAGTATAATGGTGGACTGAGTAAACCACACCCTTCTTCTTGCTAAGTTTCTGGACATGCTCAATTAACACTTCAGCCCAATTGGCTGACTCAATCACATGGCTCTCCCAGTCATGAATATTCCAACACTCCTCCCTTCATTACTGGGAGAGACATCAAACCTATTGGATTTAAACATTTCCTATAATGGACGCCACCCAATTGTTTGGTCATCATGTCTGCTAAATTATCCTCTGAAGAACAATGATGTAAGCGTATCAATTTTTCTTTTACAGCTTCCCTGACATTACAATACTTAATGTCCACATGTTTGCTTCTGTTCTTCACTCTGTCACCTGTTGCCATTTTTATACAAGCAGCATTATCTTCATAAACAGTTACAGCTTCATTTACATTTACATTTAAATCTTGTAACAACTGTACATACCAAACTACTTCAGAACATAACTGAGACAATGCAATAAACTCTGCTTCTGCAGTTGAAATAGCAACCGTTGTTTGTTTTCTGGACTTCCAACCAATTAAAGCCCCTCCAAACAATATTACAATTCCAGAATTAGACTTTCTGGTTTTTACATCATTTGCATAATCACTATCAACATAACATTTCAATTTTAATTCTTCAGTGACCTGTATTTGAAGACCCAAATTCACAGTTCCCTTCAAATACCTAAGAATTCTTTTCACCCCATCCAATGCAACTTTGTAGGTGTAGCAGTAAAGCGACTTAGAATGCTCACTGCACAAGCTATGTCTGGTCTGGACCACTGTGACAGATATAACAGACTCCCTATTGCAGAGTGATATATCTCCTGATCACAGGCTTCACTTTTATCCTCACCCAAACTATTGTAAAAATCTGTGCTCATAGGTGTAGGAGCAATATTACAATCTTTCATGTTATACTTCTCTAATAATTGTTCAATTTTTCTCCTTTGACTGAGAATATAACCACCTTTTTCAGTTTTTTGTATCTCTACACCGAGATAATTCTTTATTTCTCCCAAATTCTTTAATTCAAATTTCTTTTCTAACTTATTAGCAAATTCTTTAACTTGTGATGCATCCTTTGCAATGAAACAAAGATCATCCACAAATGCTAATAGTAGACAATTCCCACCTTGTAACTTTCCAGTGTATATGCAACCATCAGCTTTGCAACTCTTGAACCCAAGACCTTTCAATGCAGTATCTAAACAGATATTCCAATTTCTGGCTGACTGCTTCAGCCCATAAATGGCCTTGTTCAATTTATACACCATGTTAGGCTTTTTATTTTCATACCCTGGCGCTTGAACCATATAAATTTCTTCCTCTAATTCAGCATTGAGAAATGCAGTGATTATATCAAAATGCCAAATTCTATGCCTGTATGCTGATGCTAATGCCAGTGCTAGTCTTATGCTCTCACCTTTTACAGTTGGTGCAAACACCTCATCATAGTGCACATTCTTTAATTGAGAAAAACCTTGTGCCACCAATCTTGCCTTATACTGTACTTCATTATTGGGTAATACCTTTTTCTTGTATACCCACTTACATCCTACAGCTTTCGTACCCTGTGGCAAAGTCACAGATGTGAACACTTCATGATCTCCCATGGATTTCATCTCTTTATCCATGGCTTCCTTCCACTTTTCTTGTTCAACTTTTGGTAATGCCAATACTTCCTTATAGTTTCTTGGCTCATACCACACATTACACACTTTAACTTTACTGGCAGAATACCTGTCTGGCGGAACCCCTCTGTTCCTACGCTCTGACCTACGTGGCATTGCCTGTACTTGTGTTTCAAGCTTTTCTGGCTTCATATCTTGTTCAGACTCTCCTCCCTGAACATTGACACCTTCAGAAAATGATTCACCATCATTACATGAGTTATTGTCACTAAGTGGATCACCGTCGCTAAGTGGATCACCGTCACTAAGTGAGACATTTTCAGAATTTGCATCAATTCTGTTCCAATTTTGTTCTGCAAAACTAGCAGACCTTGAAATTACTATCCTTTTACTTCCATCGCTAAAGCGATACCCTTTTGAGCCTGGCTCATAGCCCACAAATCTGAGCTTTCTAGCCTTTTGTTGTCCCTTTCTTCTGATTGCCTTTGGAATATGTACCCAAGCAGTACTACCAAATATTTTTAAATGTGCTAAAGAAGGCTTTCTCCCATATAGCATTGCATATGGAGTATTATTGATGGATGAACTCCACAACCTATTTACTAAATAATTGGCAGTCAGTATGGCTTCACCCCAATATGACCTGCTCATACCAGAATCCTCCAGTAAGGAGTCTTTCATTGTTTGCAAAACACCATTCCTCCTTTCAGCCACTCCGTTCTCCCCCGGTGTGTAAGGATTTGTGCGCCTGTGTCTTATTCCCAATTATCTCAACCATTGTTGAAAATTTGTTGACATAAACTCAGCACCTCTGTCAGTTTGCAACTGACATACCTGTTGTTTGTACCTTCTCTCTACAAAGCTTAACCATTGCTTAAATTGCTGTAGCACCTCTGTTTTACTCTTAAGTAAGTAGCAAAACCCAAACCTGCTGTAGTCATCCACAATGACCAGTGCATACTTTGCTCCTCCCAAACTGGCTTGCATAGGCCCAATTAAATCAGCATGCACCAGTTCTAGAGCTTTTGTGGTTTGTCTTGTGCTAAACTTGCTTACTGGGAATGCTTTGGATTTCGATGCTTTGCATACTGCACAATCCAAATATGCCTTACATCCCTTCAAATCTAATCCTTCTGCAAATTCTTTCATTTGTTGAACAACCTTAAAATTAGCATGACCAAGTCGTCTGTGCAGAAGATGAACACATGAATTGTGTTCTGCTACATTTTTAAATGTCTGGGAACAATGTGGGACCTTTTGTCCCTGCAATACATAAAGATTATCCTCTTTTATGCCCTGTGCACAAACAATCCCATTTCTTTGGATGATACACTTCCCATTAACAAATGTGGTTTCATAACCTTGCTTGTCTAAACTAGACACACTTAACAAATTATGCTCCATTTCAGGTACACATAACACATCAGTAAACCTGGAGTCCAAATATGGAATTTGCACATCGCCTCTTCCAATGATTTTAGCCTTTTGACCATTGGCTAAGGCCACTTCTTCATGGTTTCCTGGAAAAAATCTGGAAAATAAGTCAGAATTATTAACAATTGTTTGACTAGCCCCACTGTCAATCAACCATTTGTCTCTATTGTTATTATAACAAACTTTTGCAACTGCAATCTGTCCTTGCAAATAATGTCTCTTGTCTTGCATATTTCTTCTCTGTGCACAGCTTTTCTGCAGATGATTGGTTTCTCCACAAATGAAACATGCTTTTTTTACTTGCTTGAAGAATTGTTGCTGTGTAACTTGATCTCTCCTGCCTCTGCTTTCCTCTTGTCTGCAGACACCTCGGCTGTTGCTAGAGATAGGCAGCTTGTGGAAACTTTTGCTGGAGACTTGCTGTAAGTTTCCACTGTACTCCTTGTTGGGCCCCCGCCTGTGGAATTTTCCATCAGCATGGCTGAAAAGCCTTTTCTCATATTCATTCAATAAACACGATTTCAAAGCCTCCAAATTCAAATCTGCTTCTGGCTTACTTTCAAAAATAGCTGACACAGTCTCCCAGCTCTGATCCAAACTGTTTAACACTAATAAAACTTTTTGGGACTCTGGAAACTTTACTCCACGTTGCTCCAATTCTAGAAAATTAGACTGCATTTTCATTAAATGATCTTCCATAGAATCTCCTGTCTGCAAACTCATTCTGAAAAGCTTTCTCGAAAGTTGGACCACATTACACGCAGAAACATTGACATGTACTGCTTTCAATTTCTGCCATATTTCTTTTGCAGACTTTAGTTCAGCTACATTTAAGAATTGATCATCCCCCAGACTTAAAAGAAGATAAGCCATAGCTTTGTCATGAGCCTTTTCATCTGCTGCTCCAAGCACTTGTGGGGGGTCTGCTACGATGTCCCATAATTCTTTTGCTTTCAAAAAACATTCCATTTTTGCAGCCCAAATTAAATAATTTTTCTTCCCCAATTTGGGTATTGGACTGTCTTTAAATTCCATAGCAGCAGCCATCCTGCTTTATTTTTCTTGTCTGCCTGTTCCTTTAACAACACAGACAGCTTCTTATCAGCTTTAAATTACAATGCAGTTTTTATTTTACTTCTTGAGCGATTTCTGGGCCCATAACCTGTCAGAGTTACTCAATAAATCAGAAGCTTCAAAAGATAACTGCATTTTGCTGATTCAAATAACTTCTTTATAAGTAGAATAAAACATTTACAATAACACACTTTGTTTCATCACATGTTGAGATGTTTTCATACTGGAGTATAATGGTGGACTGAGTAAACCACACCCTTCTTCTTGCTAAGTTTCTGGACATGCTCAATTAACACTTCAGCCCAATTGGCTGACTCAATCACATGGCTCTCCCAGTCATGAATATTCCAACATTTTGCTATGTTACGTACTTTGCTATATATTTTGCTACCGTCTTTCGCTATGTCTTTTGGTACGTACTTTGCTACGGTCTTTTGCTATGTTACGTACTTTGCTATATATTTTGCTACCGTCGTCGCTATGTTTTGGCACGTACTTTGCTACGGTCTTTTGCTATGTTACGTACTTTGCTATATATTTTGCTACCGTCTTTCGCTATGTTTTGGCACGTATTTTGCTACGCTCTTTTGCTATGTTACGTACTTGTCTATATATTTTGCTACCGTCGTCGCTATGTTTTGGCACGTATTTTGCTACGCTCTTTTGCTATGTTACGTACTTGGCTATATATTTTGCTACCGTCGTCGCTATGTTTTGGCACGTATTTTGCTACGCTCTTTTGCTATGTTACGTACTTGGCTATATATTTTGCTACCGTCTTTCGCTATATCTTTTGGTACGTATTTTGCTACGGTCTTTTGCTATGTTACGTACTTTGCTATATATTTTGCTACCGTCTTTCGCTATGTCTTTTGGTACGTACTTTGCTACGGTCTTTTGCTATGTTACGTACTTTGCTATATATTTTGCTACCGTCTTTCGCTATGTCTTTTGGTACGTATTTTGCTACGGTCTTTTGCTATGTTACGTACTTTGCTATATATTTTGCTACCGTCTTTCGCTATGTCTTTTGGTACGTACTTTGCTACGGTCTTTTGCTATGTTACGTACTTTGCTATATATTTTGCTACCGTCGTCGCTATGTTTTGGCACGTATTTTGCTACGCTCTTTTGCTATGTTACGTACTTGTCTATATATTTCGCTACCGTCGTCGCTATGTTTTGGCACGTATTTTGCTACGCTCTTTTGCTATGTTACGTACTTGGCTATATATTTTGCTACCGTCTTTCGCTATATCTTTTGGTACGTATTTTGCTACGCTCTTTTGCTATGTTACGTACTTTGCTATATATTTTGCTACCGTCTTTCGCTATGTCTTTTGGTACGTACTTTGCTACGGTCTTTTGCTATGTTACGTACTTGTCTATATATTTTGCTACCGTCGTCGCTATGTTTTGGCACGTATTTTGCTACGCTCTTTTGCTATGTTACGTACTTGGCTATATATTTTGCTACCGTCGTCGCTATGTTTTGGCACGTATTTTGCTACGGTCTTTTGCTATGTTACGTACTTGTCTATATATTTTGCTACCGTCGTCGCTATGTTTTGGCACGTATTTTGCTACGGTCTTTTGCTATGTTACGTACTTGTCTATATATTTTGCTACCGTCGTCGCTATGTCTTTTGGTACGTATTTTGCTACGGTCTTTTGCTATGTTACGTACTTTGCTATATATTTTGCTACCGTCGTCGCTATGTTTTGGCACGTATTTTGCTACGGTCTTTTGCTATGTTACGTACTTTGCTATATATTTTGCTACCGTCGTCGCTATGTCTTTTGGCACGTATTTTGCTACGGTCTTTTGCTATGTTACGTACTTTGCTATATATTTTGCTACCGTCGTCGCTATGTCTTTTGGTACGTATTTTGCTACGGTCTTTTGCTATGTTACGTACTTTGCTATATATTTTGCTACTGTCGTCGCTATGTTTTGGCACGTATTTTGCTACGGTCTTTTGCTACGTATTTTGCTACGGTCTTTTGCTACGTATTTTGCTACGGTCTTTTGCTACGTATTTTGCTACGGTCTTTTGCTGCGGTCTTTTGCTACGACTTTTGCTACGTCTTTTGCTACGGTCTTTTGCTACGTATTTTGCTACGGTCTTTTGCTACGTATTTTGCTACGGTCTTTTGCTATGTATTTTGCTACGGTCTTTTGCTACGTATTTTGCTATGGTCTTTTGCTACGGTCTATTGCTACGTATTTTGCTACGGTCTTTTGCTACGGTCTTTTGCTATGTATTTTGCTACGGTCTTTTGCTACATATTTTGCTACGTATTTTGCTACGGTCTTTTGCTACGTATTTTGCTACGGTCTTTTGCTATGTATTTTGCTACGGTCTTTTGCTACGTATTTTGCTACGGTCTTTTGCTACATATTTTGCTACGTATTTTGCTACGGTCTTTTGCTACGTATTTTGCTACGGTCTTTTGCTATGTATTTTGCTACGGTCTTTTGCTACGTATTTTGCTACAGTCTTTTGCTACGTATTTTGCTATAGTATTTTGCTACGGTCTTTTGCTACGTATTTTGCTACGGTCTTTTGCTACGTATTTTGCTACGGTCTTTTGCTACGTATTTTGCTACGGTCTTTTGTTACCCTCCTTTCACCATTCCGCATCCTCACGGCCTCCTGATGAAAATTCATGCTTGGAAATGGACTCGAATTGATGACGGTTGCGTAGCCCTGGGGTTACGGGATGACCTTCTTGTGACCTTCCCAGGAGCCAAGTAAATGCGAGAGCCAGATTACACTGAACGTTCATGTTACTGAGGTGACTTGTTGGAATGAGAAGCGAAAGGTCTTCCAGGAAAAGGCAAGAAAGTCCAGTTGCCTCTTGAAAAAAGCACCTTTGGCAACAACCGTGACCTGGATGGCTGGGAAAAGCACTTAGACTTAGACTTATATACCGCTTCATAGTGCTTTACAGCCCTCTCTAAGCGGTTTACAGAGTCAGCATATTGCCCCCAACAATCTGGGTCCTCATTTTACCAACCTCAGAAGGATGGAAGGAATTGCTATAGACATTTAACCATGTTATTAACATGACAACGGCAGTGATTCACTGAACGCCGGCCCGTGGCAAGAAAGATCAAATCTCATTTAGCAACAAAATTTTGGGCACAATTGGGGTCATACATGGTAGACTACTTGTACACAAGAAATTGATATGCCTTTTCACTCTGATGGGTTTATACCCTCCCAAAATGAGCCATACAGTGATGCTCAGGGCTATTTTACCGTTTTGGCTTATCTAGCCCAAAAACAGTGCTATTGGGCTAGAAAAGCCAGAAAGGGTAAAATAAGCCAAAACGGTAAAATAAGCCATCGGGGGAAAAACCCGTCTAATAGATGGGCTAGAAAAGCCAGAAAGGGTAAAATAAGCCAAAACGGTAAAATAAGCCATGGGGGGGAAAACTCGTCTAATAGACGGGCTAGAAAAGCCAGAAAGGGTAAAATAAGCCAAAGCTGTAAAATAACCCAGAACCCCCATTGCCTTATTTTCCCGTTTTGGCTTATCTAGCCCAAAAAAAGTGCTATTGGGCTAGATAAACCAAAACGGTAAAATAAGGCAATGGGGGTTCTGGACCGCTTCCCGGCTGTTGTGGACGGGCTTGCAGTTCACTAGTACTACTAGAGTAGTATTATGCAATGGGGATTCTCTCCTCGCACCACGGGCTGCCTTGGAACTGCTGCCCGTTCATCAAGACGACGCTCCCACGCTCCATCTCTTCACCGGCAGAGGCGCTGCGACTCGTCTAATAGACGGTTTTTGTTTTCCCCGTGGCTTATTTTACCGTTTTGGCTTATCTAGCCCAAAAACAGTGCTATTGGGCTAGATAAGCCAGAAAGGGTAAAATAAGCCAAAACTGTAAAATAAGCCATGGGGGGGGGGGAACCCCGTCTAATAGACGGGCTAGAAAAGCCAGAAAGGGTAAAATAAGCCAAAGCTGTAAAATAACCCAGAACCCCCATTGCCTTATTTAACCGTTCTGGCTTATCTAGCCCCAAAAAAGTGCTATTGGGCTAGAAAAGCCAGAAGGGTAAAATAAGGCAATCGGGGTTCTGGACCGCTTCTGCTTCTGTCCTCGCACCACTTCACGGCTGCTGTGGACGGGCTGGCAGTTCACTAGTACTACTAGACGAGTAGTATTATGCAACGACGATTCTCTCCTCGCACCACGGGCTGCCTTGGAACTGCTGCCCGTTCATCAAGACGACGCTCCCACGCTCCATCTCTTCACCGGCAGAGGCGCTGCGACTCGTCTAATAGACGGTTTTTGTTTTCCCCGTGGCTTATTTTACCGTTTTGGCTTATCTAGCCCAAAAACAGTGCTATTGGGCTAGAAAAGCCAGAAAGGGTAAAATAAGCCAAAACGGTAAAATAAGCCATGGGGGGGGGGGGGGGAAACCCCGTCTAATAGACGGGCTAGAAAAGCCAGAAAGGGTAAAATAAGCCAAAACGGTAAAATAACCCAGAACCCCCATTGCCTTATTTAACCGTTCTGGCTTATCTAGCCCCAAAAAAGTGCTATTGGGCTAGAAAAGCCAGAAGGGTAAAATAAGGCAATGGGGGTTCTGGACCGCTTCCCGGCTGCTGTGGACGGGCTGGGAGTTCACTAGTACTACTAGACGAGTAGTATTATGCAATGGGGATTCTCTCCTCGCACCACGGGCTGCCTTGGAACTGCTGCCCGTTCATCAAGACGACGCTCCCACGCTCCATCTCTTCACCGGCAGAGGCGCTGCGACTCGTCTAATAGACGGTTTTTGTTTTCCCCCTGGCTTATTTTACCGTTTTGGCTTATTTTACCCTTTATAGTCCGTTTATTAAACGGTGGTTTTTTTCCCATGGCTGCCCCGCGGGCCTTGAGTTTTGACAGAGGAGGAATCCGTGAACGTGGGAAACGGTGCCGGAGGGAGGCTCCGGGCACCTATTTAAGCCGGTGCAGGTCGTGGCTGCAAAACACTTGGACGTTTGCTGGCGATTCGGTGGTTTCAGTTGAGCGGAGAACAAGAAGACGACGACATGGGGAACTCTCTAACTCTCACTCTTCCGCTACCGTTCGCCCTACCCCTCCGCCTAAGGTTAAGGCTAAGGCTAAGGCTAAGCTTAAGCCTTAGCCTAACCCCAAACGAAACCCAAACGCCAATGCAAGCGCCAACACCAATTCTACTTGTGTAACTTTCGTGGGGACTTCGTGTGTGGTCCAAGTCTGTACCCCACTCACAACCCAAGATGTATGCCAAAGAGGACATATGACACCTGGGACCCCCCCCCCCCAAGGAAACCCTCTCCCTTCTAATGAAGCCTCTCCCACATTTGAATTATCATTTTCTGCCTCAACCTCATAGAATAATCCAAAACACCTTCAGAATATTTATATATTTATGTATAGAAATATTCTGAAGGGGGAAAAAGTGCTATTCGGCTAGATAAACCAAAATAAGGATAAAATAAGGCAATGGGGGTTCTGGACCGCTTCCGCTTCTGTCTCCTCGCACCACTTCACGGCTGCTGTGGACCGGCTGGCAGTTTGTCAGAATTACGCAATAAATCAGAAGCTTCACAAGATACATTTTGCTGATTCAAATACCTTCTTTATAAGTAGAATAAAACATTTATAATACCGCACTTTGTTTCACACAGTTGAGATGTTTTCACAGCAAACTTTAATGGTAAACTGACTAAACCACGCCCTTCTTCTTGCTAAGTTTCTGGACATGCTCAATTAACACTTCAGCCCGATTGGCTGATTCAACCACATGGCTCTCCCAGTCATGAATATTCCAACACAGTTCACCAGATAGGACTGCCCAGAGGGTGAGGACAATAGAATAGAATAGAATAGAATAGAATAGAATAGAATAGAATAGAATAGAATAGAATAGAATAGAATAGAATAGAATAGAATAACAGAGTTGGAAGGGACCTTGGAGGTCTTCTAGTCCAACCCCCTGCTTAGGCAGGAAACCCTACACTACTTCAGACAAATGGTTATCCAACCTCTTCTTAAAAACTTCCAGTGTTGGAGAATTCACAACTTCTGGAGGCAAGCTGTTCCGCTGATTAATTGTTCTAACTGTCAGGAAATTCCTCCTTAGTTCTAAGTTGCTTCTCTCCTTGTTTAGTTTCCACCCATTGGTTCTTGTCCTACCCTCAGGTGCTTTGGAGAATAGTTTGACTCCCTCTTCTTTGTGGCAACCCCTGAGATATTGGAACACTGCTATCATGTCACCCCTGGTCCTTCTTCTCATTAAACTAGCCATTTCCAGTTTCTGCAACCATTCTTCAGATGTTTTAGCTTCCAGTCCCCTAATCATCTTTCTTGCTCTTCTCTGCACTCTTTCCAGAGTCTCAACATCCTTTTTACATCGTGGTGACCAAAAATGGATAAAATATCTCAGTTTTATACTCATATAATGTCTTGCCTCTGGAATCTGAGATTGCTCTGCAGTGTCTCTACATTGGTAGATTTGTGCAGGCTGCATATTATGAATACTATTGATGATGATGTTCGTCCATCGTATTCGAAGGGGAGCTTGACATCAATCATAGACCTGAGTCGCCTGTGTGCAGGTCCGCAGCTACAGCTCCCAGTGTATCCACACCTGCTGCTTTGTCGCTCGCCCATCGCCACAGGACTTTTCACAGGAATTGTGGGGGATGTCAAGACTTGCACATGAATTGGATTAAAGTGAGGGAGAGGTCCGCGTAGCCAGCCTCACTCTCTCTTCCCAGATTCCATCTTGCTTCAAGCAGCAGGACAAGAGTCGAGACAGTTGGAGATGGGCTAGGCGCAGTGGTTGACCAGGGCGTCTTTCGTGTCTTGCCATGCTCTTAGCGTACCACATCGCTTGCAGAGACCGCCTTCATGACCGTTGTCCTATTCTAGTAGATTTCATCCGCTCAGTCCGCCGGAATCTGTCTTCACATGCTCGGGATAGACAAGTCCCTATCTCACCGAAGGTCGATGACCCAACGACTACTCTCAACCTGGTTTGGCCAGCATGTTGAAGCTGTTGCCCAGGGTGTGGCTGCTGCGCATGCTACAGCTGCTAGGAGCCACAGGTGAGAGCTGAGTGGCAGGTGGGGACCAAAGGCGAACGAGCTGCCCTAAAAGCTGCCCTAAAATGAGCTGCCGTAAGAGGACACGACATGCCCATACACCAGAGGTGCTACCCCCTCCCTGAACACCCCATACACCTCATGAATAGTATTACAGTTGTTCCAAAGCAGGTAAAGCTAACTTTCATCACACACCTAGGCGTGAGCATAGAAGTAGGCCTTGCAGAAAACCAGCAGGCTTGCGGTCAATTTAATCTCCAGTGGGATGATATTCCCCAAGCTAGGCTACCTATAGTATGTTACTCACAGTCTCAGTATAATTCCATACTTGGGAAAATAATCACACGCTTCTACCCAAGGCTTTCACCATTTGTCGCTTGGAAGCAAGACAAGGGGTATGGACCAGAGGTGGGTTCCTGCCGGTGCGGTTAATAGCTGTTGTTCAGCGCAGAGCCGAAGACGCTGCTGCCGTTCGCGGCACGGGAGCTTTCCCCCGGGCGCTTTCCCTGCCCGCATGGACGCCGCCAATTGCGTTCTTTTGCCCTCTGCACATGCGCAAAGCGTTCTGCATGCGCAGAGGGCAAAAGAACGCAAATGGCGGCATCCATGCGGGCGGGGAAAGCGCCCGGGGAAAGCTCCTGCGCCGCGAACGGCAGCAGCGTCTTCGGCTCTGCGCCGAACAACAGCTATTAACCGCACCGGCAGGAACAGGCAGGAACCCACCTCTGGTATGGACAAATGCTTAAGAAGCTACTCCAAATTTCTCCAGACAGACTCCTTATCTCTAGTAACTGTCCAACAGGCAGAGCTAGTATCTTCTGTAGCTAGGGGATATCCGGTCTGTGCTTCAAAGCAGAACAAGTTGACTTTTGTCTAGTCCCCAATTCCAAGATAAAACAGAAGCTCAGATAAACAGGAAGAGATGGATTTTACTATGGAAACAAATACTTATTTTTTTTAAAAACCAAACCACTGGATATGTTGAGGGTCAGACAAGGTAACTGATTCAAGACTGTAAGGCTGGTAATGCAAAAAAAAAAAAGTGGGGTAATACCATTACAATTTACAATAAAGGTTGTTTCTGAGGCTAAAACATATGAAGAACGGTTGCAGGAACTGGGTATGTCTAGTTTAATGAAAAGAAGGACCAGGGGAGACATGATAGCAGTGTTCCAATATCTCAGGGGTTGCCACAAAGAAGAGGGAGTCAGGCTGTTCTCCAAAGCACCTGAGGGTAGAACAAGAAGCAATGGGTGGAAACTAAACAAGGAGAGAAGCAACTTAGAACTAAGGAGAAATTTCCTGACAGTGAGAACAATTAATCCGTGGAACAGCTTGCCTCCAGAAGTTGTGAATTCTCCAACACTGGAAGATTTTAAGAAGATGTTGGATAACCATTTGTCTGAAGTAGTGTAGGGTTTCCTGCCTAAGCAGGGGGTTGGACTAGAAGACCTCCAAAGTCCCTTCCAACTCTGTTGTTGTTGTTGTTGTTGTTGTTGTTGTTGTTGTTGTTGTTGTTATTATTATTATTATTATTATTATTATTATTATTATTATTATTATTATTATTATTATTATTATTATTATTATTATTATTATTATTGAATCCTGCCTATAGCTGGTGTGAGGACCGAGACGCTCTTTATTGTGGCTCTCAATTCCAAATCTGAAATATTTCGGTTGATCGTCGTTGAGTCTGGGTCACCTACAGGTGGTCCTGGACTTGCAACCACAGTTGAGCCCAAAATTTCTGTTGCTAAGCGAGTCCGTTGTTAAGTGAGCTTTGCCCCATTTTACGACCTTCCTCGCCTCAGTTGTTAAGTGAATCGTGGCCGTTGTTAAATTAGTAACAAGGTTGTTAATCTGGCTTCCCTATTGTCGTTCCTTATCAGAAGGTCACAAAAGGGGATCACATGACCCCCCCCCCAGGACACTGCAACCGTCACAAAAACAAGCCAAGCATCCAAATTTTGATCACATGACCATGGGGATTCTGCGATGGTTGTAAGTGTGAAAAATGGTCATAAGTCTTTTTTTTCCAGTACCGTAGTAACCTGATTGTAAATCAAGGACTAACTCAGGGATGAAACCCAGCAGGTTCTGACAGGTTCTGGAGAACCGGTAGTAGAAATTTTGAGTAGTTCGGAGAACCGGTAAATACCACCTCCGGCTGGCCCCAGGAGTGGGGAGGGAATGGAGATTTTGCAGTATCCTTCCCCTGCCACGCCCACCAAGCCACGCCCACAGAACTGGTAGTTTAAAAAAATTGGATTTCACCACTGGACTAACTCTACTGCTTGTTTTAAAAGGAAAGGAGAAAAGATGGTGTTAAAATGTGCACTGAGCTGGTTTGAGAGAAAATACACTCCAACACGTACAATTGGTCATATAACCCCTTATAATGTGTTACAACTATGAATTGACTTTGTAATCTTAACTGCTATTTCCAGTTCTGCCGTTCTAGGCTGCAAGAACTTAAACCAGGGGTCAGCAACCTGCGGCTCTGGAGCCGCATGTGGCTCTTTCATCCCTCTGATGCAGCTCCCTGTCACTGGTCGGCTCCACAATTGATAGGGTTTTCGGTTAGGACAGGTAGAGGAAAAAGGATGCCGCGCTAGGAGACTATGATGGGGGAACCGGGCTTCCGGTCGGCTCCAGAACTGAACAGGAGGCTTCCGGTTAGGACTTTGTGGCTCTTTGAGTGTTTAATGTTGCCGACCCCTGACTTAGACAATTGGATTCATTGGTTACAGTATACTTATCTAGTCAACTGAATCATATGAGAGCAAGACAATCTGAATCATCAGAAGGCAAGACCTTCTCCAAAGCCCCTGAAGGCAGGACAAGAAGCAACGGATGGAAACTAATCAAGGAGAGAAACAACCGGGAATTAAGGAGAAATTTCCTAACAATGAGAACAATTAATGAATGGAACGGCTTGCCTCCAGAAGTTGTGGATGCTCCAACACTGGAGGTTTTTAAGAAGAGACTGGACAGGCATTTGTCTGAAATGGTATAGACCAGTGATGGCGAACCTATGGCACGCGTGCCACAGGTGGCACGCGGAGCCATATCTGCCGGCAAGCGAGCCTTTGCCCTAGCTCAGCTCCAGTGCACATCTGCGTGCCGGCCAGCTGATTTTCGGCTGGCGTAGAGGCTCTGGGAGGGCATTTTAGATTTCCGGAGGGCCTCCGGGGGGCGTTTTTGTCCTCCCCAGGCTCCAGGGAAGCCTCTGGAGACTAGGGAGGGCGAAAAGCGGGCCTACCGGGCCCACCGGAAGTCGGGAAACAGGCCGTTTCTGGCCTCCAGAGGGCCTCTGTGGGGGCAGGGGAGGCCATTTTCGCCATCCCCAGGCATTGAATTATGGGTGTGGGCACTCGCACGTGCATGATAGCGCGCGCGCACGCACTTTCGGCACCCGAGGGAAAAAAGGTTCGCCATCACTGGTATAGACTCTAGAGCAGTGATGGCTAACCTTTTTCTCGTCGTCGTGCCAGCACCCATAATGCAATGCGTGCCCCCTGTGCATGCGTGCACAACCCCCCACACCGCCCACCCCAGTGCATGCACCCTGCACCCTCCCATGCCCCATTTTGGGCCTAGCAGGCCTCCCTGCAGCCTCCTCGGACCAAAAACGGGCGTGAGATCCCCACCCCTGCGCATGTACACAAGACTCCCGTGCATGCATGAGCATCTCTTGCATGCGCCCCACGCATCATAAAAATCAGTTGGCCAGCGGGTGGCGCACATGCACATGCGTGGTAGAGCTGAGCTGGGCGACGGCTCGCGTGCCCGCAGAGAGGGCTCTGCATGCCAGCTGTGGCACGCATGCCATAGGTTCGCCATCATATAAGAGCTGAAGTGGTGCAGTGGTTAAATGCTGCGACTGCAGGCTGACTGCTAGTTCAGCAGTTCAGCTGTTCAAATCTCACCAGGCTCAAGGTTGACTCAGCCTTCCATCCTTCTGAGGTCGGTAAAATGAGGACCCAGATTGTTGGGGGCAATATGCTGCACTCTGTAAACCGCTTAGAGAGGGCTGTAAAGCACTATGAAGCGGTATATAAGTCTAAGTGCTATTGCTATCATGGGTACAGAGTCTCCTGCTTGAGCAAGGGGTTGGACTAGAAGGCCTCCAAGGTCCCTTCCAACTCTCTTATTCTGTATTCTTGTATCTCATGATCTGATTTCTAACAACAGCATAAAAAGTCAAATTGTAGAAAGACCTAGTGTGTTATTCTAGACAGCTCTTCTGCTCCTATCAAATGAGTGCTTGGATTTGACAGAATAGCAAACTTGATATAGGAGAGTTAAGAGTGAAAACTCTAAATAATAATGATATTATTATTATATTATATTTTTTAGAGCCTAGCCATCACCTATTAACTCCATGTAGGTTCTTTCTCTCCTCCCCCAATAGGGAATTAATGGGCCCTTTGCCTCTTCTAGAATTCCTGTTCAACTTCCCAATCTACCCTATGGACCCGTGATTTCCTAGTGGCCTTCAATCCAAGTACTAAGCAGGTCTTCTTAGGGCAGTGGTTCCCAACCTGTGGTACGTGTACCACTAGTGGTACGCGAGGGCCTTCCAGGTGGTACGCGAACACTTTCAGGGTCATGAACGATTTTTAGTTAGTTATTTTTTACTTCACAAAAATGTTTACTGCCTAACACAAGATAATCTGGCAACGATTTGCAACTGTTGCCACACGCCACCCACCTGGTCCCAGCGGCCCGAGAATCCAGTTGCTGGATGCGTGGGGCCAAAAAAGGAACGGTACAATTATGGAAATAAAGTGATATCTGATCAAATTTAGTTTCTCTGGAACCAGGTGGTATGCGGCGACTGTACAGGATCTCCAAGTGGTACTCGATCACAAAAAGGTTGGGAACCACTGTCTTAGGGGTTGGTGGCAACAAACTGTGAAAAGCAGAGAAATCAGATCTTAGATGGTTGGAACAAAGATAATTTTTATTTATTTATATTTGTCAAGCGTATATGATTACAAGCAAAGTATAAACAAAGTATAAACATGATTGTATATATATATAAAGTGCAAGCATGATTATGAATACAAGAGGTATGAATATATGGGTACATTAGGACAGGAACGGTAGGCACGATTGTGCGCTTATGCACACCCCTTACAGACCTCTTAGGAATGGGGTGAGGTCGATGGTAGATAATCTAAGGTTAAAGTTTTTGGGGTTTGGGGAAGAAACAACTGAGTCAGGTAATGTATTCCAGGCATTGACCACTCTGTTGTTGAAGTCGATTTTTTTACAATCAAGTTTGGAGTGGTTTCCATTAAGTTTGTATCTATTGTGAGCTTGTGTATTGTTGCCGTTGAAGCTGAAGTAGTCGTTAACAGGTAGGACATTGTGGCAGATAATTTTGTGAGCTATACTTTAGGTCAGATCTGTCAGAGTTACGCAATAAATCAGAAGCTTCAGAAGATAACTGCATTTTGCTGATTCAAATAACTTCTTTATAAGTAGAATAAAACATTAACAATACCACACTTTGTTTCAGATCACATGTTGAGATGTTTTCACAGCAATCTTTAATGGTGGACAGACTAAACCACACCCTTCTTCTTGCTAAGTTTCTGGACATGCTCAATTAACACTTCAGCCTGATTGGCTGACTCAATCACATGGCTCTCCCAGTCATGAATATTCCAACACTCCTCCCTTCATTACTGGGAGAGACACCAGACCTATTGGATTTAAACATTTCCTATAATGGACGCCACCCAATGGTTTGGTCATCATGTCTGCTAAATTATCCTCTGAAGAACAATGATGTAAACTTATTAATTTTTCTTTTACAGCTTCCCTGACATTACAATACTTAATGTCCACATGTTTACTTCTGTTC
This sequence comes from Diadophis punctatus similis, assembly GCA_023053685.1. Taxonomy (NCBI): domain Eukaryota; kingdom Metazoa; phylum Chordata; class Lepidosauria; order Squamata; family Dipsadidae; genus Diadophis; species Diadophis punctatus. The sequence continues at coordinate 253,107,715 of JALIGW010000002.1, forward strand.
TTCACTCTGTCACCTGTTGCCATTTTTATACAAGCAGCATTATCTTCATAAACAATAACAGCTTCATTTACATTTACATTTAAATCTTGTAACAACTGTACATACCAAACTACTTCAGAACATAACTCAGACAATGCAATAAACTCTGCTTCAGCAGTTGAAATAGCAACCGTTGTTTGTTTTCTGGACTTCCAACCAATTAAAGCCCCTCCAAACATTATTACAATTCCAGAATTAGACTTTCTGGTTTTTACATCATTTGCATAATCACTATCAACATAACATTTCAATTTTAATTCTTCAGTGACCTGTATTTGAAGACCTAAATTCACAGTTCCCTTCAAATACCTGAGAATTCTTTTCACACCCATCCAATGCAACTTTGTAGGTGTAGCAGTAAAGTGACTTAGAATGCTCACTGCACAAGCTATGTCTGGTCTGGACCACTGTGACAGATATAACAGACTCCCTATTGCAGAGTGATATATCTCCTGATCACAGGCTTCACTTTTGTCCTCACCCAAACTATTGTAAAAATCTGTGCTCATAGGTGTAGGAGCAATATTACAATCTTTCATGTTATACTTCTCTAATAATTGTTCAATTTTTCTCCTTTGACTGAGAATATAACCCTTTTCAGTTTTTTGTATCTCTACACCAAGATAATTCTTTATTTCTCCCAAATTCTTTAATTCAAATTTCTTTTCTAACTTATTAGCAAATTCTTTAACTTGTGATGCATCCTTTGCAATGAAACAAAGATCATCCACAAATGCTAATAGTAGACAATTCCCACCTTGTAACTTTCCAGTGAATATGCAACCATCAGCTTTGCAACTCTTGAACCCAAGACCTTTCAATGCAGTATCTAGACAGATATTCCAATTTCTGGCTGACTGCTTCAGCCCATAAATGGCCTTGTTCAATTTATACACCATGTTAGGCTTTTTATTTTCATACCCTGGCGCTTGAACCATATAAATTTCTTCCTCTAATTCAGCATTGAGGAATGCAGTGGTTATATCAAAATGCCAAATTCTATGCCTGTATGCTGATGCTAATGCCAGTGCTAGTCTTATGCTCTCACCTTTTACAGTTGGCGCGAACACCTCATCATAGTGCACATTCTTTAATTGAGAAAAACCTTGTGCCACCAACCTTGCCTTATACTGTACTTCATTATTGGGTAATACCTTTTTCTTATATACCCACTTACATCCTACAGCTTTCGTACCCTGTGGCAAAGTCACAGATGTGAACACTTCATGATCTCCCATGGATTTCATCTCTTTATCCATGGCTTCCTTCCACTTTTCTTGTTCAACTTTTGGTAATGCCAATACTTCCTTATAGTTTCTTGGCTCATACCACACATTACACACTTTAACTTTACTGGCAGAATACCTGTCTGGCGGTACCCCTCTGTTCCTACGCTCTGACCTACGTGGCATTGCCTGTACTTGTGTTTCAAGCTTTTCTGTCTTCATATCTTGTTCAGACTCTCCTCCCTGAACATAGACACCTTCAGTAAATGATTCACCATCATTAAATGAGTTATTGTCACTAAGTGGATCACCGTCGCTAAGTGGATCACCGTCGCTAAGTGAGACATTTTCAGAATTTGCATCAATTCTGTTCCAATTTTGTTCTGCAAAACTAGCAGACCTTGAAATCACTATCCTTTTACTTCCATCGCTAAAGCGATACCCTTTTGAGCCTGGCTCATAGCCCACAAATCTGAGCTTTCTAGCCTTTTGTTGTCCCTTTCTTCTGATTGCCTTTGGAATATGTACCCAGGCAGTACTTCCAAATATTTTTAAATGTGCTAGAGAAGGCTTTCTCCCATATAGCATTGCATATGGAGTATTATTGATGGATGAACTCCACAACCTATTTACTAAATAATTGGCAGTCAGTATGGCTTCACCCCAATATGACCTGCTCATACCAGAATCCTCCAGTAATGAGTCTTTCATTGTTTGCAAAACACCATTCCTCCTTTCAGCCACTCCGTTCTCCCCCGGTGTGTAAGGATTTGTGCGCCTGTGTCTTATTCCCAATTGTCTCAACCATTGTTGAAAATTTGTTGACATAAATTCAGAACCTCTGTCAGTTTGCAACTGACATACCTGTTGTTTGTACCTTCTCTCTACAAAACTTAACCATTGCTTAAATTGCTGTAGCACCTCTGTTTTACTCTTAAGTAAGTAGCAAAACCCAAACCTGCTGTAGTCATCCACAATGACCAGCGCATACTTTGCTCCTCCCAAACTGGCTTGCATAGGCCCAATTAAATCAGCATGCACCAGTTCTAGAGCTCTTGTGGTTTGTCTTGTGCTAAACTTGCTCACTGGGAATGCTTTAGATTTCGATGCTTTGCATACTGCACAATCCAAATATGCCTTACATCCCTTCAAATCTAATCCTTCTGCAAATTCTTTCATTTGTTGAACAACCTTAAAATTAGCATGACCAAGTCGTCTGTGCAGAAGATGAACACATGAATTATGTTCTGCTACATTTTTAAATATCTGGGAACAATGTGGGACCTTTTGTCCCTGCAATACATAAAGATTATCCTCTTTTATGCCCTGTGCACAAACATTCCCATTTCTTTGGATGAGACACTTCCCATTAACAAATGTGGTTTCATAACCTTGCTTGTCTAAACTAGACACACTTAACAAATTATGCTCCATTTCAGGTACACATAACACATCAGTAAACCTGGAGTCCAAATATGGAATTTGCACATCGCCTCTTCCAATGATTTTAGCCTTTTGACCATTGGCTAAGGCCACTTCTTCATGGTTTCCTGGGAAAAATCTGGAAAATAAGTCAGAATTATTAACAATTGTTTGACTAGCCCCACTGTCAATCAACCATTTGTCTCTATTGTTATTATAACAAACTTTTGCAACTGCAATCTGTCCTTGCAAATAATGTCTCTTGTCTTGCACATTTCTTCTCTGTGCACAGCTTTTCTGCAGATGATTGGTTTCTCCACAAATGAAACATGCTTTCTTATCTTGCTTGCAGAATTGTTGCTGTGTAACTTGATCTCTCCTGCCTCTGCTCTCCTCTTGTCTGCAGACACCTCGGCTGTTGCTAGAGATAGGCAGCCTGTGGAAAATTTTGCTGGAGACTTGCTGTAAGTTTCCACTGTACTCCTTGTTGGGCCCCCGCCTGTGGAATTTTCCATCAGCATGGCTGAAAAGCCTTTTCTCATATTCATTCAATAAACACGATTTCAAAGCCTCCAAATTCAAATCTGCTTCTGGCTTACTTTCAAAAATAGCTGATACAGTCTCCCAGCTCTGATCCAAACTGTTTAACACTAATAAAACTTTTTGGGACTCTGGAAACTTTACTCCACGTTGCTCCAATTCTAGAAAATTAGACTGCATTTTCATTAAATGATCTTCCATAGAATCTCCTGTCTGCAAACTCATTCTGAAAAGCTTTCTTGAAAGTTGGACCACATTACACGCAGAAACATTGACATGTACTGCTTTCAATTTCTGCCATATTTCTTTTGCAGACTTTAATTCAGCTACATTTAAGAATTGATCATCCCCCAGACTTAAAAGAAGATAAGCCATAGCTTTGTCATGAGCCTTTTGATCTGCTGCTCCAAGCACACCTTGTGGGGGGTCTGCTACGATGTCCCATAATTCTTTTGCTTTCAAAAAACATTCCATTTTTGCAGCCCAAATTAAATAATTTTTCTTCCCCAATTTGGGTATTGGACTGTCTTTAAATTCCATAGCAGCAGCCATCCTGCTTTATTTTTCTTGTCTGCCTGTTCCTTTAACAACACAGACAGCTTCTTATCAGCTTTAAATTACAATGCAGTTTTAACTTTACTTCTTGAGCGATTTCTGGGCCCATAACCTGTCAGAGTTACGCAATAAATCAGAAGCTTCAGAAGATAACTGCATTTTGCTGATTCAAATAACTTCTTTATAAGTAGAATAAAACATTAACAATACCACACTTTGTTTCAGATCACATGTTGAGATGTTTTCACAGCAATCTTTAATGGTGGACAGACTAAACCACACCCTTCTTCTTGCTAAGTTTCTGGACATGCTCAATTAACACTTCAGCCTGATTGGCTGACTCAATCACATGGCTCTCCCAGTCATGAATATTCCAACAAGATCGAAGGCAGCGTAGTTTCTAAATTTTCAAGTCCCAAAATTTCAAGTCTGGTTTCATAAGGTATTCTGTTGCGAACAGAGGAATGTAATACTCTTCTTGTGAAATATCTCTGGACATTCTCAATTGGGTTAATGTCTGATATGTAGTGTGGGTTCCAGAAAGATTTGCTAGAAATTTCTTAGAGCAATGGCTTTCAAACCATTTAAGATGTGTGGACTTCAACTCCCAGAATTCTGCATGCTGGTTGGGGAGTTCTGGGAGTTGAAGATCCATACATCTTAAAAGTGGTCAAGTTTGAGAAACACTATCTTAGCGTGGCCGCAGGAGGTTTTTTTTTTTTTTTTAAAAAAACATTCACCAAATCTTTGGGCGGCTACTGAGATGCTGCTTAGAAGTCCAGTTTTCCACAACATGGAAGGGACCATCACAAAGAGCATTGTGTCAGCAGAGATCACACCGGAAGAACCATCACAAGGAGCATTGATGTGCTACAAGATTTGGCTGAGCTTCGTGCATCTCCCAGGAGTTGAGCTCAGATCTCCACCGCTTCACCGCTTCACTCCCTTTGCCCACCTCTTCGTCCTGAAGACGGGACGTCGTTGTGCGTAGCCCCGTTTCCACCACAAGTATATCGTCTTTCACAACTCTTCCACTCTGCTTTTGTTCCTTGGCCTAATCATCAGCCACCCACCCTAATCGTTCCCACCCTTTGTCCCCTGTTGACAACACTGCCCTGGGTAACAGGAAATCTTTCCCGTCCCAGGCATTGTGTGGGTCAGGAAGTCTTCGACAATGGAGAACAGAAACGGCAGGATGTGTCTTGCATTTTTTAAGGGAGGGCAGTGATGGGGTGTCACACAGAGTCCTAGGTTGTGCCTGAAGAAACTGGGGTGCTTCCCCCCGGGGTGCTCTCTCTAATAGCTGTCCTCCTCAGCCCTCAATTTGACCTCACTTTTTTTTTTTGGACACCCAGATTCTGCCTCCCAGGTCTCCTCTCCTAGTGTCGGATGGAGTGATGAGGGTGTGGAAGAGAGATCTAAAGGAGGATGAAACCGTTGCTACTGCTTATGTTGATCCCGTTTGCTGGAGGTAAGTTAAAAAGAGGAGCATAAGTAGAATGCAGTAGATTTTTACATGAAGGCTTTGCGTAGTGTCCTTAATGAATTATCTCTTTTTCCCTGTCTGTCCAATACCCTGATGCCTAAACTCATCTTACAGACTGATTTCCTGCCGCCAGAAAAACTAACCATCCCGTTGGCGTCTCAGTTTCTAGCTTGCCCAATTTTTGTTAATTTTTAAGGCTTCATGTTTCAATGTTTGTAACGTTTCAATGTTTTTATAGTCTTGTTTTTATGATGCGGTGGGCCGCCTAGACCTGCTCAAAAGTGAGATGGGTGACATATTATTTACTTAATTAAATAACCAAGGTTTGTATGTTGCAAAAAAATGCAACAACTAAGTCTTGATCCGATCTCGTTTATTTGATTGCATGTTTATCAAATTTATATGGGCTGTGGTGGCGCAGTGGTTAGAATGCAGTACTGCAAACTAATTCTGCTGACTGCTGGCTGCCAGCAATTTGGCAGTTGGATTCTCCCCAGGCTCAAGGTTGACTCAGCCTTCCATCTTTCTGAAGTCGGTAAAATGAGAACCCAGATTGTTGGGGGCAATATGCTGACTCTGTAAGCCACTTAGAAAGGGCTAAAAAGCACTGTGAAGTGGTATATAAGTCTAAGTGCTTTTTACTTATAATAGTTTTTTTACTATGACTTTTATAGCTTATTATAACAAATATAAATTGACAGTGGTATTTTAGAAAAATAAATGTGAATCATTTAATATGACAAGTACAATAATAACTACTAAAGTAGTTAAGAAATAGGTAACAAACCTTACCATAACAATCTCATCTTTACTATTTCAAAAAGATTTAATGAAATTATATTAGTAAAAGAAAAACGAGGGTCAATTATTAATTTACTATATTTTATGGAACAAAGTCAATTATTAGTAGAAGTAAGAACATGCTATATATTTTAAGACCAAGTAAATAAATAGAAAGGTAAACATTTTCACTCACGGATAATATTTAAAAAAAGTTATCCGATGAAAGCTTATTGTATAGAGGAGGATAGAACACTCCTAACTGTATGTTTTATGTGTGTATTGTTTCATGTTGTATTTTTGTGTGTGTTTAATAAAAATAAAAAATAAAATAAAAAAAAGTCTAAGTGCTATTGCTATTGTTATTGCTATATAGCCAGCCATCTCATAAAACGTGATTCTGGGCGGCCTACAGCAATCAAATAATGACATAATATAAAAGTAGGCATTATAAAAAGATATAATGGGCACCTAGCTATAATGGAGCTATCTAAGCATATCTCCGGTTCCTTGCGAGGCCCATGCCTGGATGACATAACCAGATCTCGGGGGACTTCTGGAATATCAAGAATATTATGGTTTAAGTGTGTTGCACACACAACACCAGAGAAGATAGATTGCAGCTTTTAATCAAACCTTGGAGCAGTTTCAGTGCAGTTTTTCAGCAAGGTTTTTGTTTGTGTGTATGTGTGTGTATGTATCTTTGTGTTCTAGTGTTGATGTCCACAAAGAGCTTGCTGGATCTATCTATTGTTAACCGTTTTGTGGTACCTTGTAGACCAGTACAGTTGCTATTGTGTAAATGTCACGGATGGCAGCACATCTCTCTGTATGTTCACAGACTCTTGTACAATTGTACCTCTGGTTGTTAGGTTAAAAAAAAAAAGCTTTCGGCAGAATATGGAGCAGAGCAACCTGAAAAAAAAGGATGTTAGGATGTTGCCTTCTTCGTTGCATCTGAAATATTCTCCTTAACAAGATTTACCTAGCAGCACATTCGGATTGCTTCTTTACGAAGCTAAAAACCTTCTGTTCTCTTAGATAATTACAATATTCTGGAATTTAAAATGTTGCTTTACAGAGTAAGAGAGTTGGAAGGGACCTTGTAGGTCATCTAGTCCAACCCCCACGCTCAAACAGGAGTCCCTACACCATTTCCGACAAATGGCAGTCCAATTTCCTCTTGAAAGTCTCAATTGTTGGAGCTCTCACAACCTCTGAAGGCAAGCTGTTCCACTGGTTGATCGCTCTCACCGTCAGAAAGTTTCTCCTTATTTCCAGGTTGAATCTCTCCTTGGTCAGTTTCCATCCATTATTCCTTGTCTGGGGTTCAGGTGCTTTGGAAAACAGCCTGATCCCCTCCTCTCTGTGGTAGCCCCTCAAGTATTGGAACACTGCTATCATGTCTCCTCTGGTCCTTCTCTTCGCTAGACTGGCCATGCCCTGTTCCTGCAACCACTCTTCATATGTTTTAGTTTCTAGGCCCCTAATCATCCAGGTTGCTCTCCTCTGCATTTTCTCTAGAGCAACCTTTTTTGGTTCGCGTGCCAAAAAGGAGGGGCGTGGGGGGTCAGGCGCATGGTGCCCACATCCATAATTCCATGCGCACCCGCGCATGTGCGCATGACCCCTCCCGCTCCCGGCACGCGATGGCACACCCGTTTTTCACTCTCCCCAGGCTTCAGAGCCTTTCTAGGAAGCTGGGGAGTGACGGAGTGAGAATTAATCTCACAGAGGTGTTGTTTGATCTTTTCCCGGAATTCAGACATTAGAAAAGAAACCATAGTTTAAAGTTCTAATTAAAATATTTATTTCGGTACAAAAACAATAAATCCTGATTAATTACATGTCTGATATAAAATGTGACTTCCCTCATCAGAAGCCAGAAGAAGAAGGATAGAGCGGAGATTGGAATGCACACATGCGTACAAGAACATATCAATCACGTGCTCAGGAATAAACCATTATATTTGATAGGGATGCATCTCCCTGCATATACATGTAACAGGCAATAAATCACACCGTGACAAGGAGGGTGAAAATGGCCTCCCCCCCTGGAGGCCCTCTGGAGGCCATAAATGGCCCATTTCAAGTTGGGGTGGGGAAGGCCATTTTCGCCCTCCCCAGGCTCCTAGAAAGGCCCTGGAGCTTGGGGAGAGCAAAAAACGGGCCTTCCCCCCCCCCTTCAGAGACTGAAAACAGGTTGTTTCCCGACTCCCAGTGGGCCTAGAAGGCCCAAAAATCAGCTGGCCAGCGTGCACATGCACACCGGACCTGAGCTCATGTGCCCACGGATATGGCTCCATGAGCCACTTGTGACACGCATGCCATAGGTTTGCCATCACGGCTCTAGAGTCTCGACGTCTTTTTTGTAGTGTGGTGACCGAAACTGGATGCAGTACTCTAGGTGTGGTCTAACTAAGGCTTTATAGAGGGTATTAGTTCCTCCCTAGACCTAGATTGTATCCCTCTATTAATGCAGCTTAGGATTGTGTTGGCTTTTTTGGCTGCAGCTGCACACTGCTGGCTCATGTTTAGCTGGTTGTCTATTAAGACTCCAAGATCTCTCTCACAGTCACTGCTATTGAGTGTGGTTTCACCCAGTCTGTATGTATATTTTTGGTTTTTCTTACCTAAGTGTAGGACTTTACTTTTCTCTGCATTGAATTTCATTTTATTAGATAGGCCCCAGTGTTCAAGTCTGTCAAGATCCATCTGGATCTTGAGCCTGTCCTCTGAGGTGTTAGCTATTCCTGCCAGCTTAGTATCATCTGCAAATTTGGCTAGTTCCCCTTCTGTTCCCTCATCTAGGTCATTTATGAAGATATTAAAGAGTACTGGGCCTAAGACGGAACCTTGTGGTACCCCACAGCTTACTTCTCTCCATGTAGACTTAGACCCATTAAGGACTACTTGTTGAGTACGGTTAGTCAGCCAGTTGTAAATCCATCTGGTGGTGTAGCTGTCTATCCCACTTTTTTCTAGCTTACGAAGAAGTAGGTTGTGGTCTACTTTGCCGAATGCTTTGCTGAAGTCTAAGTATATTATGTCCACAGTATTTCCCTGGTCTACTAATTTAGTCACAGTGTTGAAGAATGAAATGAGATTGGTTTGGCATGTTGATATTGTTATCATGGTTGGATGCACAGTCAGCCAGAGGTTTAGACCGAGTTTGGTAATTTTTATCCACTCGACCTGGGAGAGGCAGATGTTGAGTTTTGCTGGTGTTAAAGGCATCCTAAGCTCTTCCAAGTAAAGCTGCCTTTGGCAATTGACTGATGATGTTTTTGTCAATGCCGATGGTGTTCAAATGGTACTCCAGATGCTTTGGGATCACCCCCAAGGCGCCTGTTACTATTGGTACAGACTTTGCTTTCTTTTCCCACAATTATTCTATTTCTATTTTCAGGTCTTTGTATTTTGTTACCTTGATATTGTTGTTATTATAATATTATATGATTATGGTTCATTGCACAGTCAAGCAGACAGGGCGGCTGTGACAGTCATAAGTGTGAGGATTGGTCGTAAGTCACTTTTTTATACTTGTTGTAACTTTGAATGGGTCACTAAACAAATGGATGCATGTTGAGGACTATCTGTAGATGAAGCTCATTCAGAACGCACATAGAAAAACAGTTGTGACATGTTGTCTATTTACAGGGGAATAGCACTAAAAGGCCCAGGTTGTGCTTAAACTGCACCAGGTATGGGTTAGGAATGAAGTAAAGGTAATATGTTAAATTTATTGGCCACCCGGAATCACCTTGTAGTTAAGATGAGCGGCAAATAAATTTAATAAATAAACAAAATAAATAAATAAATATCAGAAGGGCACAGCAGAAAAAGACCCCAAACTGTCAGGACATGTTTGGGCCGAAGTTAGGGGCAAATGGGAGAGACCCTTACCCTGTCTTCATTTACCGTGTTTTCCCAAAAATATGACCTACCCTGAAAGTAAATCCTAGCTTGACTTTTACATGTGTGCCCAATATAAGCCCTACCCCCAAAATAAGCCCTAATTAAAATCCCACCCACTCCAGGTAAAAATTAAGCTAGGATGGTGTGGTGTGGTTGTGGAGCTGCTCTACTGCTTCCCTTTAATTTAATTTAATTTAATTTAATAGATTTGTATGCCGCCCAACTCCCGGGGGACTCTGGGCGGATCACAGCATGTCAAATCCATTACAAATAAAAAACATATAACAGTTAAAAAGATATAAAAATTAAAAAATCTCCAACATTCATAACTAAGGGGGGGAGACCCAAGTATAGTCTGCTCGGTCTCACTTTCACCCCGCCTGCCGGAAGAGCCAAGTTTTTATTGCTTTACGGAAGGCCAGCAGGGTGGGGATGGCCCTGATCTCTGGAGGGAGTTGGTTCCACAGGGAGGGAGCTCCCACAGAGAAGGCTCTCCCCCTCGGCCCCGCCAACCGGCATTGCTTGGTCGATGGGACCTGGAGGAGACCAACTCTGTGGACAGTTGCAGCCAGGTCTCGCACACCCTTGCTGGCCCATTTCTTCTTCAGCCGGCAAGGCTTTCCCGAAGGCCTCTGCAGCCGATAACAGAGCTCCAGATCAACCCAGAGCTCTGTTATCGGCTGCAGAGGCCTACAGAAAAGCCTTCCTGGCCACAGAAGAAGTTACTGAAGGCCTCTGACTGCGAAAAGGAAGCCGGGGGCGACAAGTGCAAGTGAGGTGAATCAGTGGACGACCCTCCCTCCCCAAAATAAGACCTGGTGCCTTTTTTGGTGGCAAAAAAAATAAAAGACCCGGTCTTATTTTTGGGGAAACATGGGTATTAGGCTCGCCTAGGTTGATGTTTTTTGCAAAATTTTAAATTTGAAGTTAAAAAAAACCAAATGTCACCAGCCTTTTTTAAAAAAAGGGATAGAATAAATTCACCATTTGCAAAGGAACTGGGGAATGTTGCATGTTTAGTCACATGGAAGTTTCAATTCCCCATAATCCAGGGGTGGGTTCTAACTTGCCTCGCTGCCGGTTCACTTCCTCCTGCATTGCGTGGGCAATCATGTGCAAAGCTCGCACGCGCATGAGCAGTAGCAAACAATCCCCCCCAAAAAAGCCAAAACCAAGATGGCAACCGCATGCACAGTGCTGGAAACTCGGCTTCTGCGCATGTGCAGAAGAAAAAAAGCCCGGAAACCCCCCCCCTCAAAAAAAGCTGAAAACAAGATGGTGACTGCATGTACAGTGCCGGAAACTCAGCTTCTACGCATGTACAGAGGAAAAAAAACCCTGGAAAAAAATCCGCCCCCAAAATTGAAAAACCAACCCCCCCCCCCAAAGCTAAAAACAAGATGGAGACCGCATGCACAGTGCTAGAAACCTGGCTTCTGCGCATGTGCAAATGGAAAAAAAAATTCCCTGGAAACCCCCCCCCCAAAAAAAAACTTTAAAAAATTTCAAAAAAAATTCAAAAAAAAAAAGATGGCAGTGCCCACAGACCAGCACCGACCGAATCGGTTCCATGATGTCATCGTGATGTCATCAGCAGGTCGCTACCGGTTCGGGCGAACCGGTCCGAACCGGGAGGAACCCACCTCTGCCGTAATCTAATTATGGGTGTTACTTGGAAGAAACCTTCTTTCACCTGAAGATATCAAGCAAGAGATAGGACTTGATTTCTTCTGGACACAAATGTCAGTTCTAATGTTTAATCATAAGCTCCCTTTTTATTTCTCACAAAAGGCTGCAAATGGAGGTCGATGGGCTCCAAGGTTCTCTGAGGCAGCAAAAAAATGAATAAATTAACAATTCCTTTCTTCCCCGGGACAGCCAAAGTCTGGAGAAAAAAATATCATTGTGGCTAACTTTACACCTTCCTCTCAGACATGGTATTTTTCTGGCTGCAGGAAATGTGTTTGTATTCATCGCTCTGCATCCTGAGGATCATGTGATCTTATTGGGCCCCGATGGATTTTTCCATGAATGAATGAATGAATGAAGAATGAAGTCTAGCTGAGCCTGTCGACACCTATAGTAGTAATGCGGAAGACCTGACCATTGTTATTCTGAGGAGTTTAGTGACAAATTTTGATTTCTCCTTCATATTAAGAAAAGTCTAGACCAGTGGTTCTCAACCTTCCTAATGCCGCAACCAGCGCCCTGCCCTGCGCCCCCACCGCGACCCATCTTGCCCCCCCCGCCCCCACTGCGCCCCCCGCCCCGCCGCCGCCATTTGGGTTCTTTTACCCTCTGCGCATGCACAAAGCATTCTGCACATGCGCAGAGGGTAAAAGAACCCAAATGGCAGTGTCTGGGCGAAGTCTCCCGACCCCTGTGAAAGTATCGTTCGACCCCCAAAGGGGTCGCGACCCCCAGGTTGAGAACCACTGGTCTAGACGTTTAGAGTTCATTCTCAGTTTTTCTTTTTTTACTATTGCTTACTGAATAAGGGAGGATGGGGAGGAATTTTCATCTAGCTTCAAGGCAGCGGTGAAATCTACTTACCTTCCATCCCGGTTTGGAAGCGCGTGATTTGCGCACATGTGATTGCTGCACTCGCGTGCGCGCCACTGTCACACACACATTTTCACTCTCTGCACATGCGCAGAAGGCCTTGCGCATGCGCAGAGGGTTAAAAAAAGGAAATGGCGGCATCTGGCCGGGTGGGCGGAGCCTTGCGCTGCCGCCACTACCAGTTCTCCAAACCACCAGCGGCCGCCGCTACCGGTACGCCCAAACCGGGCCAAACCGGTAGCATTTCACCCCTGCTTCAAAGCTTTTGAAGTCATCTAGAACTAAGGAGAAAGTCAACCTAGAACTAAGGAGAAATTTCCTGACAGTTAGGACAATTAATCAGTGGAACAACTTGCTTCTAGAAGTTGTGGGTGCTCCAAGAGCCGAAATCACCTCTCCCAACAAAAGTATTGGAACAGGTCACAGAATTTATAAAGAAGGCACAACTAACACAACACAACAAGAGCAAAGAACGACAAAAGGGCAAATCCAGAGCAGCTGAAGAAGCTTCTTGGATGAGAAGCGAAATGTCTTCAAAGAAAAACCAGAAAGTCCGGTTGCCTCTTGGAAAAAAAAGCACCTTTGGGACAATCATGACCTGGGATGACTGAGAATCTCCATAGACATACAGGGTCTCTTGCTTGAGCAGAAGGTTGGACTAGAACAGGGGTCAGCAACCTGTAGCTCTGGAGCCGCATGTGGCTCTTTCATCCCTCTGCTGCAGCTCCCTGTAACTCAAAATATGCATCACAGCAGTGGTGGGTTTCTACCGGTGCGGTCCACTCTATAGCACCGGTAGCGGCCCGCTGGTGACGTCACAGTACCGGTGCGGTCGGTTGCCAGTGCCTGGGCACCGCCATTAAAAAAAAATTTTTTTTTTAAATTTTTAAAAAAATTTTCTTCTGCGCATGCCCAGAAGCCGAGCTTCCGGCACTGCGCATGCACTGCCTTCCTACCCCACAGTGAGTCCAAGCAGGGGAGGATGGCTGAGGGAGCGCGTGAGACACTGAAAGAATGGGCGGCAGGAGCTATCTCCATTCCCCTCCTTTCAGCAGTCCGAGAAGCCATGAACGCGTGGTGATAATCCCAGGCGTTTTCACACGTTTGAGGCTTCTTGAGCTGCTGAGGGGAGGGGGAATGGGCGGCAGGACCTATCTCAGTTCCCCTCCCTTCAGCAGTCCAAGAAGCCCCGCCCACCCGGTCACATGGCCGGCAAGCCACACCCACAAAATAAGCCACGCCCACAGAGTGGTAGTAAAAAATTAGGCATCACAGCTGCCAATGTGCGACACTCACCGACGTGCAATTTATTAAGCTTTTCGACCCCCGATAGGCCAACCATGGATAAATCCAAGAAAAGAAAAGTTTCAGAAGAAAACAGAACCTTTAATTCAACTATATATGCTAGTTTTGTAGCCGCTCAGGAAATAGTCAGGGTTTTGTGGCTCCCAGCGTTTTCTTTTCTGTGGAAAATGGGTCCAAATGGCTCTCTTGAGTATTTAAGGTTGCCAACGCCTGGACTAGAAGATCTCCAAAATCCCCTCCAAGTCTGTTATTGTACATTTTGTGTTCATTGTCTCTGGACCCAAAAGAACCAATTGCCTGGGCACCTGATCCCTAGTTTGACATTTGGCAAAACAACATCTCCAATCTGTTTGATGATGTGGCTTATTTTTTTACTCTGGATTTAATTCTCCCAGACACACACTTCTATCTGCAACTATTAAGGTAAGAGCCCTTTTTTTAAAAAAAATAATCTCTTGGTGTTTCCGTTTTCCCAGCTGAATCTTGTCCTCGGATGCCCTGCAAGAATGGCGGGACTTGTTTGAAGCACTCCAATGGGACGTCTTCTTGCCTGTAAGTTTTTTTTTTTAAGTGTCAAGATTCCCATAATGGTTAAAACTGAAGGACAAGCAGAGCCTCAACAGCAGTGGTGGGTTCCTACCAGTGCGGTCCACTCTATAGCACTGGTAGCGGCCCGCTGGTGACATCATAGTACCGGTGGGGTCGGTTGCCGGTGCCTGGGCGCCACCATTTTTTTGAAAAAAATTTTTAATTTTTTTTAAAAAAATTCTGCGCATGCCCAGAAGCCGAGTTTCCGGCACTGCTCATGCGCTGCCTTCCTATCCCACAGTGAGTCCAAACAGGGGAGGATGGCTGAGGGAGCGCATGAAAGAATGGGCGGCAGGAGCTATCTCCATTCCCTTCCCTTCAGCAGTCCGAGAAGCCACAAACGCGCAGTGATGATCCTAGGCATTTTCGCACATTTGAGGCTTCTCAAGCTGCTGAGGGGAGGGGGAATGGGCAGCAGGACCTATCTCAGTTCCCCTCCCTTCAGCAGTTTGAGAAGCCACGAACGCGCGGTGATGATCCTAGGCATTTTTGCATGTTTGAGGCTTCTCGAGCTGCTGAGGGGAGGGGGAATGGGCAGCAGGACCTATCTCAGTTCCCATCCCTTCAGCAGTCCAAGAAGCCAAGCCCATCCGGTCACATGGCTGGCAAGCCACACCCACAAAATAAGCCACGCCCACAGAGTGGTAGTAAAAAAATTAGGAACCTGCCCCTGCTCAACAGGTAGGGATTTCTCCCCTGCTTGATTCGGTGTACAGGAAATGCCGCTGCTATTTCTGTCCGTCATAAGAAGGCAAAGGGGTGGAGCTGAGCTAGGAATTCAATTCATGCTTTTTCTGGCAAAACTTGTGCAGGAGAAATAATGTTCAGCCTATTGTACAGCCATGATCATGGAGATACCATATATACTTGTGTATAAGCCCACCCATGTATAACTTGGCTCTCCATTTTTTAACCAACATATACCGTGTTTCCCCGAATATAAGACCCTGTCTTATATTTTTTTGAACCCTGCACTCAAAAGCCCGACTGGGCTTATTATCAGGGGATGTCTTATTTTGGGGGAAACAGGGCAGATAGTCATGGAAAAAAAACAAACCCATGAATAAATGGTTTTAAAGTTATGTAATGTTTTAAAATTATATATTATTTGTATTGTTCTTATTCCTGTTGTACGCCGCCTTGAGTCCTACGGGATTGGGCGGCCTTTAAGAACTTTTAATTAAATCAAATTAAATTAAATAGTCTTCAATTTACAACCACAACTGAGCCCACAATTTATGTTGCTAAGTGAGACAGTTGTTAGTGAGCTTTGCCCCATTTTGCGACCTTCCTTGCCACAGTTGTTAAGTGAATCACTGCAGTTCTTAAGTTGAGTGGACTTAAGTGAATCTGGCTTCCCCGTTGACTTTGCTGGTTAGAAGGTCGCAAAAGGGGACCCCAGGACACTGCAACCATCATAAATATGAACCATTTGCTGAGCATCTAAATTTTGATCACATGACCGTGGGGATTGCTGCAATGGTCATAAGTGTGGGAAATGGTCATAAGCCACTTTTTTCAGTGCTGCTGTAACTTTGAACTATCATTAAATGAACTGTTGTAAGTCAAGGACTACCTGAATTTTCCAGATCAGATATAAATGCATTTACTTCAGTGGTGGGTTTCAATTTTTTTTTACTACCGGTTCTGTGGGCGTGGCTTGGTGGGCGTGGTGTGGCTTGGTGGGCGTGGCTTGGTGGGTGTGACAAGGGAAGGTTACTGCAAAATCCCCATTTCCTCCCGATCAGCTGGGACTCGGGAGGCAGAGAATAGATGGGGGCGGGGCCAGTCAGAGGTGGTATTTACCAGTTCTCCGAACTACTCAAAATTCCCGCTACCGGTTCTCCAGAACTGGTCAGGACCTGCTGAAACCCACCTCTACTTCCAATGTTTCTACTCAGCTTGGCAGCCTGAGAACTCGCATATATTATCTATACTTTCCCTAACTCCTAGCTCCAGATTAAGTTAAGATCTTCAAAAAACATTCTGTTTCTAACATTTTTTTTAAACAGTTGGCTTTTCTGTTTCTTTCCCATCTTCGGACCGCCACAGGTGCTCTCCTGGCTATGTAGGGGACAGGTGCCAGTTTGCAGACCCCTGCACCCCTGTGCTTTGCCAGAACGGGGGCAGCTGCTCCTCTAGAGCTCTTCCTCCTCCAGCCGCCCCCGAGTACGTGTGTGCGTGCCCTCCTGGTTTCACTGGGGAGAAATGCCAGGGCGTGGTTGGTGATCCCTGCTTCCCGTCACCCTGCCAACATGGAGGGACATGCCAGCGGATCTCCGGGAAAGAGCATCAGTGCCAATGTCTACCAGGATGGACGGGTAAGGCAATCAACTGGGAACTTTGAACTTTGTCCCAATTCATGTGTTGCGGTGCATGTAAAAAACCCGAAGAGCTTAGATTGTATCAATAAAGGACAATATTTGTAGCTCAGGGTTGAAATGTCCTTGATGCTCTCTGAGCTTGCTTGTTTTCTTGCGGACGTTTCATTAGAATAGAATAGAATAGAATAGAATAGAATAGAATAGAATAGAATAGAATAGAATAGAATAGAATAGAATAGAATAGAATAGAATTCTTTATTGGCCAAGTGTGATTGGACACAACAAGGAATTTGTCTTTGGTGCATATGCTCTCAGTGTACATAAAAAGAAAAGATACATTTGTCAAGAATCATGAGGTACAACACTTAATGATTGTCATAGGGTACAAATAAGCAATCAGGAAACAATCAATATTAATATAAATCGTAAGGATACAAGCAACAAGTTACAGTCATACAGTCATAAGTGGGAGGAGATGGGTGATAGGAACGATGAGAAGACTAATAGTAATAGTAATGCAGCCTTAGTGAATAGTTTGACAGTGGTGAGGGAATTATTTGTTTAGCAGAGTGATGGCGTTCGGGGAAAAACTGTTCTTGTGTCTAGTTGTCTTGGTGTGCAGTGCTCTATAGCATCGTTTTGAGGGTAGGAGTTGAAACAATTTATGTCCAGGATGTGAGGGGTCATTACCCAAACTGGGTAACATCATCAGAGTTGGTGGGAGCGGTCTTAGAAATTCTTTGATTGGCCTGTTTACTGATGGCTCTTTGACAATTTCTTGATCGAGGTATTGTTTACTTGATTGTTGGTCTGATGTTAACTTTGGAGTTAATGTATGTGTCAAGGTTCCAAGTAATACACCCATAACGAACAGAACTCTGAGGCAGGTAGATTCCTCAAAGAATAACTTTATTGGATATATCATATTGGCACAGGCTGGTGAAAACCGACTCTGAATGTTCCCATGGTTTTCACCTAATTAAAAGTAAAAATTTTCTCCCTTCCCCAAACAATCAGTCACATGATCCAATCAAGGTGCCGTCTGGTTGCCTGGTAACTTCACTCCTCCTCTCTCTGACCACCTGTGGGAATGTGACAACACTGTGGCAACACTGAAGCCTCAAAATTGCCTCGGTCAGGTCAGCTTCAGGATTGATACTATGCTGATGAACTGTAGTGGCGCAGTGGTTAGAATGCAGCTGTCAACATTCCAACAGTTCCGACAGTCCCTTTTGGGCTGGTTGATTGTCTCTTTTGCATAGTTTATAGATGCTGTTAATGTCTATGTGTCTATTGATGGCTGATTTGTCAGGGTGCCAAACAGCCCAACTAAAG
Organism: Diadophis punctatus similis; assembly: GCA_023053685.1. NCBI lineage: Eukaryota > Metazoa > Chordata > Lepidosauria > Squamata > Dipsadidae > Diadophis > Diadophis punctatus. The sequence continues at coordinate 253,125,795 of JALIGW010000002.1, forward strand.
AACCTCTAAGACCACCCTCCACCAACACTGACAGGGCAAGTCACCAGAACATAAACTGACAGCAAACTGCTACACCTTACTAGCACTGATGATGTTACCTAGTTTGGGTCATGAAACATCACGGTGCGGTCTGGCTGCCAGGTAGCATCACTCCACCTTCCTCCGACCAGGTGTGAGAATGTCCTTGGTTCCCAAGAGAAAATATTTTGTTTTGGCTATAGAATCCCAACTATCTCAAATCCCCTCTCCCTATCCCTCAGCTCCAGTGTGGCAACACTGGAGCTGTCAAAAATGGCTTTGGTCAGGTCATTTTCAGGGTTGACACCACCTGTAATAAGAACGATGGTCATCTCCCGTCCTTCTGAGGACTTCCTAGAAGTCATTGATTGTTAGAAGATGCTGGATGAACTTGTCATCTGATCATAGAATAGAATAGAATAGAATAGAATAGAATAGAATAGAATAGAATAGAATAGAATAGAATAGAATAGAATAGAATAGAATAGAATAGAATAGTCAGAGTTGGAAGGGACCTTGGAGGTCTTCTAGTCCAACCCCCCTGCTTAGCAGGAAACCCTACACTGCTTCAGACAAATGGTTATCCAACATCTTCTTAAAAACTTCCAGTGTTGGAGCATTCTCAACTTCTGGAGGCAGGCTGTTCCACGGATTAATTGTTCTAACTGTCAGGAAATTTCTCCTTAGTTCTAAGTTGCTTCTCTCCTTGATTAGTTTCCACCCATTGCTTCTTGTTCTACCCTCAGGTGCTTTGGAGAATAGTTTGACTCCCTCTTCTTTGTGGCAACCCCTGAGATATTGGAACTCTGCTATCATGTCTCCCTTGGTCCTTCTTTTCATTAAACTAGACATACCCAGTTCCTGCAACCGTTCTTCATATGTTTTAGCCTCCAGTCCCCTAATCATCTTTGTTGCTCTTCTCTGCACTCTATCTAGAATCTCAACATCCTTTTTACATCGTGGCGACCAAAACTGAATGCACTATTCCAAGTGTGGCCTTACCAAGGCTTTATAAAGCGGTATTAACACTTCACGTGATCTTGATTCAATCCCTCTGTTAATGCAGCCTAGAACTGTGTTGGCTTTTTTGGCAGCTGCTGCACAGTTCTCTTCTTCTCCCCCTGGCTGGAGGAGAAGCTATGAATCATGTTGATTTTGATTTCTCTTCTAGGGAAGAACTGCCAGTTGATGGATTTCTGCCCGGCCAACCCTTGTGCCAACGGTGGGACGTGTGTCATCACCTATCCTTTCATCGTCTGCCAATGCTGGCCCGGCTTCGATGGGCACACCTGCCAACATGACATCAACGAATGCTTTGCGTCTCCCAGCCCCTGCCTCAACGGGGGCAGCTGCATCAACAGCATTGGCTCCTTCCGCTGTTTGTGCCCATCCAACTTCTCTGGCCCTCTCTGCCAGTACCGACGGGGTCCTTGTTCCTCGGATATCTGTCTCCACGGGGGCACCTGCCATCACGTCGATGGAGGATACCACGGCTGCCTCTGTCTGCCAGGGAATTATGGTTCATTATTATTATTAGTGTTGTCATCGCATTTGTTGGCTAAAAGGCATTGCAAGCTCTTACCCCAAGAGTATTCAAAGAATAGCTTAAGACACCCAAGAGAGGAGATGCGAATGGATGCTTTTTCTCAAAGATCCAAGCAAGAGGATAAATGGGATTGTGAAGGGGGAACCAGTCCCTGTTTGGGAGCTACGCGGGAGAAAACTCTTCTCTATGTGCCCAGCAATTGGAACCGTGGATTGGGTGGGGGAAGTCTTGGGTGTTACGCAGGGGTGAGATGCTCACTTACACAGACCGGTGCGCTGCTGCGCGGTCCTTCATGCTTTGTGCGCATGCACGCACGCTACGCACGCGCGCCCCCTTGTGCGATTTTGCTTCTGCGCATGTGCGGAAGCAAAATCGCGCTGAAATCTCACGAGGGGACGCACGCCGCGCGCAAGATTTTGATGTGATTTTACTTCCGCGCATGCGCAGAAGCAAAATCTCACTGAAATCTCTCTTTCGCGCGCGTCCCCTCGCGACCTTTTGGCGCGATTTTGCTTCCGCGCATGCGCAGAAGCAAAATCGCCCAAGAATTCACGAAAAAGAGATGGCGACGCGCGCGACTGCCCGGTGGAGACGGTACCGGAGCAGTCGCGCGCATATTGGGGTATCGGCGGGTCCCTACCGGAGCTCCGCACTGGACTGCACCAGTAGGAACCCACCCCTGGTGTTACGGTACCCCCCCCACTTGTTTAGTGCCCATAGTCTTTAGTAAGCAGGTAGGTTCGTGGTGATATAAACTTCATAAACATTGGTGGATTCAAGATATTAATTCAGGTTGCAGATGGCAAGTTGGTGAGATTAAATACTTCTCCTTCTCCTTCTCCTTCTCCTTCTCCTTCTTCTTCTTCTTCTTCTCCTCCCCCTCCCCCTCCCCCTCCCACTCCCACTCCTCCCCCTCCTCCTCCTCCTCCTCCTCCTCCTCCTCCTCCTCCTCCTCCTCCTCCTCCTCCTTTTCCTCCTCCTCCTCCTCCTTCTCCTCCTCCTCCTCCTCCTTCTCCTCCTTCTCCTCCTCCTCCTCCTCCTCCTCCTCCTCCTCCTCCTCCTCCTCCTCTCCTCCTCCTCCTCCTCCTCCTTTTCCTCCTCCTCCTCCTCCTTCTCCTCCTCCTCCTCCTCCTCCTCCCCCTCCTCCTCCTCCTCCTCCTCCCCCCCCCTCCTCCTCCTCCTCCTCCTCCTCCTCTCCTCCTCCTCCTCCTCCTCCTTTTCCTCCTCCTCCTCCTCCTTCTCCTCCTTTTCCTCCTCCTCCTCCTCCTCCTCCTCCTTCTCCTCCTCCTCCTCCTTTTCCTCCTCCTCCTCCTCCTTCTCCTCCTCCTCCTCCTCCTCCTCCTCCTCCTCCTCCCCCTCCTCCTCCTCCCCCTCCCCCTCCTCCTCCTCCTCCTCCTCCTCCTCCTCCTCCTCCTCCTCCTCCTCTCCTCCTCCTCCTCCTCCTCCTTTTCCTCCTCCTCCTCCTCCTTCTCCTCCTTTTCCTCCTCCTCCTCCTCCTTCTCCTCCTCCTCCTCCTCCTCCTCCTTTTCCTCCTCCTCCTCCTCCTTCTCCTCCTCCTCCTCCTCCTCCTCCTCCTCCTCTCCTCCTCCTCCTCCTCCTTTTCCTCCTCCTCCTCCTCCTTCTCCTCCTTTTCCTCCTCCTCCTCCTCCTCCTCCCCCTCCTCCTCCTCCTCCTCCTCCTCCTCCTCCTCCTCCTCCTCCTCTCCTCCTCCTCCTCCTCCTTTTCCTCCTCCTCCTCCTCCTTCTCCTCCTTCTCCTCCTCCTCCTCCTCCTCCTCCTCCTCCTCCTCCTCCTCCTCCTCCTCCTCCTCCTCCTCCTCCTCCTCCTCCTGCTTAGCATCTTATGGTAAGTTAGTTCATTTATCATGAATCAATTTAGCAATGAGTGGATCGTGTAGATGAAACCATGCTTCTTTTTCCTCCAACTGTTTTCTCCCAAAATTTGTTCCAGAAATGGGGTTGGGTCTGATTTCTTTACCACTGTAGTCTAACTGTTTAATAGTTGCAAGCCAGTGCCTTGAACGGAAGTAACCAAAATAACGTCATGTCAATGCTCTGTTAATAGTGCCAGTCTTAACAACCAAGTTGTTGGTCCCAATTGTGGATGCTAAACAAGGACTAATCTATCGTATTTTTAGGATAGTTCCAAAAATCCTGCCACGTCACCATTTCAAGATCAGAGTCTTGCAACAGAAGAATGATGATTTTGTGATCAGGAAGCTTCCCCTTACAATGACCACAGGATTGTGTTTTGGGTTTATTTGGGGGTGGTTTTTTTTTGCAATGAAGTCACTACATGTCCCATTTCTCAGCATTTTGAGGTCAACAGAAGAGGATTCCCAAGTCTTTTTCAGGTTCTTTTGTGAGGATTTGAGGAAACAGAAACAACGTGAGTGAAAATATCCTAAGAAGTGAGAGGCTGGAAGAGCTGTTGATCTGGAAGCCTCCCTTGTCATTTATTTATTTATTTATTTATTTATTTATTTATTTATTTATTTATTTATTTATTTATTTATTTATTTATTTATTTATTTATTTATTTATTTATTTATTTATTTATTTATTTATTTATTTATTTATTTATTTATTTGTCAAACATGTATAGTAGTAATTTGTATAAACATAAGTAAAAAGTAACGATAAAAGAGGACAATAGGACAGTAGGACAGGGACGGTAGGCACAATGGTGCGCTTATGCATGCCCCTTACAGACCTCTTAGAAACGGGGAGAGGTCGACTGTAGACAGTCTAAGGTTAAAGTTTTTGGGGTTTGGGGAAGAAACCACAGAGTCAGGTAGTGCATTCCAGGCATTGATTATTCTGTTGCTGAAGTCATATTTTCTGCAATCGAGTTTGGAGCGGTTTACATTTAGTTTGCATCTATTACATGCTCGTGTATTGTTGCAGTTGAAGCTGAAGTAGTCATTAACAGGAAGGACATTTTGGTATATGATTGCTGATGACCCTGTTTTGTCTCCCCCAAAATGACTCTATTACCTCCTGTTCTTCCAATAGGCTACACTGGTCAGTACTGCGAGGTGAATCCAGATGACTGCGCAGGGCATCAGTGCCACAACGGAGGCAACTGTCAGGATGGTATCGGGACATACACCTGCCATTGCATCCAAGGCTGGACAGGTGAGACGCACGCAAGAAACAGGGAAGCAAATTTGCAAAGGTTCTTTGTCTGTGCCAAAATATATCGAATTCTGGACTTGCAGAACAAACCTATAAAACATACCTAATCAAGACATTTGCCTTATTGCAGAAGAATCTTCCGAAGCCACGCTAATCTTTCTTTTTCATGATCAAATTTGCACTGTTTATTAGCATATTGCCACAACCGTTGGAAAAGGTCCCCAAATAGAACATCAAAACTGATCAATCCATTACTTTGATCAGCCCAATCGATGTACTGTATGGGATTGTACGGATCTTTCTCAGAGGTTGTTGGCTAGAAGTAGCAAGGACCAGACTTGGAATCTGGCTGATGTGAAGGAGAAGCACCTGTTCTTCTAAACCAGAGGTCCCCAAATTTGGCAACTTTAAGACTTGTGGACTTTTAACGCCCAGAGAATTCTGGGAGTTGAAGTCCACAAGTCTTAAAGTTGCCAAGTTTGGGGAACTCTGTTCTAAACACTCAACCCCTCCAAAATACCCAGCTGCTGTGGCCTAGAGGTAGAGCTCTTGCCTCACAATCAGGAGGTTGTGAGTTCGATCCTAGGTAGAGGCAGGTGTAAGGGTCTCCTGCTTGGGCAGGGGGTTGGACTAGATGACCTGCAAGGTCCCTTCCAACTCTGTTAATCTGTTAATCTGAATTGCAGGAAGGAGGTTTGGCCACAGCAGGAAAGCAGAAATAGGTTTTATCGCTCACAACTGATGCATGTGATCAGAATTGCCTGGCTTGTTTCAATTGGTCATGAGTGACCTTTCCCATCTTGTAAACCAGGGGTCTTCAAACTTCACAACTTTAAAACTTGTGGACTTTAAAACTTGCGGACCTCAGCCAGAATTCCAAGAATTCTGGCTGAGGAATTCTGGGAGTTGAAGTCCACAAGTCGTAAAGTTGTAAAGTTTGGAGACCCCTGCGAAAACTAAATATAGGTAGTCCTCCACTTGCTTAGAGACCATTTAAAGTTCTGATGGACCTACCTGGGTCCATCAGCATGCGCGGAAGCAAAAAAATCGCCAAAATCTCACGCGCACGTGCGTCCCCTTGCTCGCGAGATATTGCTTCCGCGCATGCGCAGGAAGCAAAATCAGCCCAAAAATTCCCCCCAAAAAGATGGCGCCGCGCGACAGACCGGTGAAGACGGCACCGGAGCTGTTGTGAGCAAATAGCGCCATCTGCTGTCCGCTACTGGTGCGGTAGAGTCGACCACACCGGTAGGAACCCACCACTGGTATATGGTCAGAAAGCATGCAGTGCTGGTGTTAATTTTACATTTTACAATGGCTTTGCCAAAAACTAGCCTTACTTCAAGGTTTCGGCAAAACTGCACCTATAGCAAACCATTGGTTTACTTAACCACTATGTCATTCACTGCATGACCATCACAAAAACGGTCACAAAATCATTTTAATGGTTCATTTTAAGGTCATTTCATAACTGTTATGAGTTATGATCATGATAGGCAGGCTCCATTATGGTTGTAACTTAAGAACTACCTATATAAACGCTCTCTGGCATCTCAAATAAGAGCTGATAACCTTGGTTGGAGCTTGGGGGGATATGGTCACAAAGCATGAAGGGCTGGCCTTAATTTTGAAAGACCCCAAAAGATGGATTTGAAGGGTGGATTTTTTAAAATCTCTGGAGACAAGAAGGTTTTGCTTATCACCCATATCTCTTTCTTCAGGGCTTCTTTGCCACTTGCCTGATGCCTGCCTCAGCAACCCGTGCCATCCTGATGCCCACTGTGACACAGACCTCCAAACTGGCCACGCCATCTGCACATGCCAGCTGGGTTATGCTGGAGCTCTGTGCTATGAAGATATAGACGAGTGCCGGATGGGTAAGATGGGCTGAAGGAATAAGGGTCAAGATAAGATATAAGATGAGGCAAGAGATAAGAGATATAAGAGATAAGAGATATAAGGAATAAGGGATAAGAGAGAAGAGATATAAGAGAGAAGAGAGGAGAGGAGAGGAGAGGAGAGAAAAGAGAAGAGAAGAGAAGAGATGAGATGAGATGAGATGAGATGAGATGAGATGAGATAAGATGATGAGATGAGATGAGATGAGATGAGATAAGATAAGATAAGATAAGATAAGATAAGATAAGATAAGATAAGATAAGATAAGATAAGATAAGATAAGATAAGATAAGATAAGATAAGATACGGTGTTAGGTAAGGTACAATAAGATAACATAAACTAAGGTAAGGTAAGGTAAGGTAAGGTAAGGTAAGGTAAGGTAAGGTAAGGTAAGGTAAGGTAAGGTAAGGTAAGACAAGATAAGCTACAAGATAAGCTACAAGATAAGCCACAAAGATATAGTAAGGTAAGTTAAGAAAAAAACCCCACCCACCAAGCAATGTCACCATCCGAAGGATAACAATAATAATATAATAAATAGCAGCAGCACAGTCCAACATGTATCACAACCAGAGGTGGATTTCAGCAGGTTCTGACCAGTTCTGGAGAACCGGTAGCGGAAATTTTGAGTAGTTTGGAGAACCAGTAAATACCACCCCTGACTGGCCCCGCCCACATCTGTTCTTTGCCTCCCGAATCCCAGCTGATCAGGAAGAAATGGGGATTTTGCAGTAACCTTCCCCTGCCACGCCCATCAAGCCACGCCCACAGAACCGGTAGTAAAAAAAAATTGAAGCCCACCACTGATTTCACAACCCAGAAGTTTACATTCTTTTTCTGGAGGGAAAAAAAAATACCCGATACCCACAATCGTGAGCAATACAGTCCTCGTTTAGCAGCCATCATTAGTGTGAGCAACTTGGTCATTAAGTAAAGCAGTCGCTCAGCAAAACCGCAATTGTGCTTAATTCAGCTTTTACAGACCTGCAAAGGGCACAAATGCAAGGATGGATTGCCAAGTTGCTTTTTCATTACTGTGAATGGGCACTAAACGAGGTCGTCACTAAATGAGGACGACCTGTTTCTAGACCAGACCAAGTGTCACCCAAACACCTGCGAATTTCTGAATCGCTCTTCATTGCTGCCTCAGTCAAAAACTGCCGAGGCTTTTGTGCTGAGGTGCCGAGACAAAGTTTGCAGTGCACCAGCGCCCTCTTGTGGTAGAATGCGATTTAAATGCCACCTCTTCCAAGAAAATGTTTGGCAAACTTTTATTCTTGAAATACATTAAAAAAAAATAAACATGGTTATGAATATAAAAATATAAATATAAAATACAAAAAGTTAAAATATAAAGTTAGCAGAAGACTTAGACTTAGAATAACTTCATAGTCACAAAGCAATCTCTTTTCTACCCTTTTTCCTCCAGTCTTGATTTCCTTAACCATTTTGCTTGAACAAGAAAACCAGAGATTTTCAACCCCTGCATATTTCTGATGACATTTTTAGGTGGTTTGTTGAAAATACTGCTCTTAAATGAATAAGGTGTATGTTCACCCACTACTCGGCATTCATTAAAATGAAATTTCGTTTCATACAGCTCTCAAAGGGTCTCCACCAGGGGCGGGTTCCTAATTTTTTTACTACCACTCTGTGGGCGTGGCTTGTTTTGTGGGTGTGGCTTGCCAGCCATGTGACCGGGTGGGCATGGGCCTCGGGAGCTTGGCAGCAGCTGGAGAAGTGGGGGGCATTGCCCACCCGCAACGCAGCCTCCCGCAGCGGGAGCAGCAAGACCGCGGCAGCGATTCTTCTAGGAGGCTCCGTCCGGCCTGAATGCTTCTTCCCATTCAATGATCCTAGGCTCCTGCCACCTGTTCCCCCTCCTCTCAGCAGCTCGAGAAGCCTCAAACATGCGAAAATGCCTGGGATCATCACCGCGTGTTCGTGACTTCTTGGACTGCTGAAGGGACGGGAATGGAGATAGCTCCTGCCGCCCGTTCTTTCAGTGTCTCACGCGCTCCCTCAGCCATCCTCCCCTGCTTGGACTCACTGTGGGGTAGGAAGGCAGCGCATGCGCAGTGCCGGAAGCTCGGCTTCTGGGCATGCGCAGAAGAAATTTTTTAAAAAAATTAAAAAAAATATTTTTTTTAATGGCGGCGCCCAGGCACTGGCAACCGATAGCACCGGTACTGTGACATCACCAGCGGGCCGCTACCGGTGCTATAGAGTGGACCGCACCAGTAGGAACCCACCACACTATACACTACCTTTATACACTACCTAAACATGACACAAACAAACAAACAAACAAACGTAATGCAATGCAATACAATATTATGCATATACCCACATATATTACATGACATGAATTGGACAGATCGATGTTTTTCTCTGTACTCTTCCTCTCTCCTGCTCCAGGGAGCAACCCATGTGAACACAGAGGAAGCTGCTACAATACGCCCGGCTCGTTCACCTGCTCCTGCCTCAGGGGCTACACAGGCTCCAGGTGCGAATCGAACCTCAATGAGTGCCTCAGCCAGCCTTGCCAGAACGGGGCCTCCTGCTTGGACCTGCTGGACCGTTTCCAATGCCTCTGCCCATCCGGTAGGAAGGCCTTGGATTAGGCCAAAAAATGCAGATACATTTCATGGATTTCTTTTTTATTTTTAAATTTGAACAGATAGGAAATCAATAGGAGTCGAGCAGCGCTTTTTCTGAACTAAAACTTTTATCTGAAGGCATAAGCTTTTCTTAAAATGTTGAACTTCATTTCATATAGATAGTCGTCCCTTAACAATGGGCTGCTTAGCAGCCATTCAAAGTTACAGTGGACCTCAAAAAAAGGTACTTATGACCTGGATGCGAAGTTCTGAGGTCTGCCTCCTCCCTCCCCTCCCCTGTGCAGCCACATGATCATATTTTGGGCACTTGGCAACCTGCCCACAATTATGGCTGTTTGCAATGCCCACAATCACGTGACTGTGATTTATGGCTGTTTTGCTGGAATCCAGTGTTATTTTCTGGTTTCTTGCAAAGAACATGCCTTGTGAACAGTGGGTTCACTTAATGACTGCTATGTTCACTTAATGACATACAACTGTAATTCTAGGCTCAATTATCGTTCACTATACTATACTATACTATACTATACTATACTATACTATACTATACTATACTATACTATACTATACTATACTATACTATACTATCACTACCTCTGATACATTACAGGTAGTCCTTGACTTATAACAATTCATTTAGTGACTGTTCAATGTTGCAACGTCACTGAAAAAAGTGATTGATGACCACTTGTCACACTTGCGACCTTTGTAGCGTCCCCAGGATCATGTGATCAAAATTCAGACACTTGGCAACTTGGTTCATACTTACGACCGTTGCTGTGTCCCAAGGTCATGGGACTCCCCTTTTTGCAACCTTTTGGCAAGCAAAATCAATTTGGGGGGGGACATATTCACTTAACAACCAGATTAGTAACTTATCAACCACAGTAACTCACTTAACAACGGTGGCAAGAAAGGTCGTAAAACAGGGCAAAACACACTTAACAAATTTCTCATGTAACAACAGAAATTTTGGGCTCAATTTGGGGCTCAATTGTGGTCGTAAGTCGAGGACTATTATAAAGCCCAACATGTGGAAGTTTATGACTTGGTTAATTAGAAAAGGTGCTCCTAATTTTTGGTGAGACCAGGGGTGTCAAACTCGATTTCATTGAGGACCGCATCAGGATTGTGATTGTCCTTGGAGGGGCTGGGGGGGGCGTGACTGGGGTGGGCGTGGCCAGCTAGAAGTCACTCGTGTAGGGGCCGCCTGTGGTGGCCCAAGCCCTCTGCCAGCAAAATCAGGCTCCCGAGCTCCGTTTTCAGCTGTGACGACCTCCTGCAACCATCTGCCAGCGAAAATGGAGCTCGGGAGGGCCACATGCAGGGCCACTGACAGGCGCATCCTTCGCTGTTTCCAAGGTGGTCCCCCCGGCCAGATCTAAGCACCCTGCAGGCCGCATCCGACCCACGGGCCTTGAGTTTGACACTCTTGGCCTAGACCAGTGATGGCTAACCTATGGCACGCGTGCCACAGGTGGCACGCAGAGCCATATCGGAGGGCATGTGAGGCGTTGCCCTGTCAGCTCCACGGACAAACCGGAAGTTCAGAAAAACGCACTTCCGGTTTGCCGTTGTGCTGTTTTTTCGCACTCCAGAGGGTTCAGGGAAGCTTCCTGAAGCCCCGGAATGCAAAAAACGATGAAATGGGCAAACCGGAAGTTCGGAAAATGCACTTCCGGTTTGCCATTGGGCTGTTTTTAGCACTCTGGAGGGTTCAGGGAAGCTTCCTGAAGCCCCGGAATGCAAAAAACGACGAAATGGACAAACCGGAAGTGCATTTTCCGAACTTCTGGTTTGCCCGTTTCGTCGTTTTTTACCGTCCCAGGCTTCGGTAAGGCCTTTGTGCGGGGTGTGTGTGTGTGTGTGCACATGCGCAGGGGGCAGCATGGGGGGGTTGTGCACATGCATGGGGGGGAGGGAATGGGTGTGAACACGTGTGCCCTTTTGGCATGCGAATCAAAAAAGGTTCGCCATCACTGGCCTAGACAATATGACTCCCCTGTTTTAGATTTAACTGATAGACATGTACAGTATGTTGCACAACATTTGGCAGACACTTGTTTGGTCTTCCTTCTTTTCGGTCCCTTAAGATCTTTCCTTTACAGGGTTCGGTGGGCCGTTGTGTGAAGTCGAAGAGTGTCCCCAAGGCCACTGCCTCAACGGGGGAACCTGTGTACTCCAGAGCCATGGCACCGCTTGCCTGTGTCCTCCTGGTGAGTGAGGATGACGAAGAGAGAGCCCAGAGGACGTGGTCCAAAGAGGGTTGACCTCTCCATCTTCCCTAGGGAGGATCCTCTTTGGACCACCATCTTTCAGCTTTGTACCCAACCTGCATAGATCCAACCTGCATCTCCAGCCAGGCCATCTAGAATAGAATAAAATAACAGAGTTGGAAAGGACCTTGGAGGTCTTCTAGTCCAACCCCCTGCTTAGGCAGGAAACCCTACACTACTTCAGACAAATGGTTATCCAACATCTTCTTAAAAACTTCCAGTGTTGGAGCATTTACAACTTCTGGAGGCAAGCTGTTCCACTGATTAATTGTTCTAACTGTCAGGAAATTTCTCCTTAGTTCTAAGTTGCTTCTCTCCTTGATTAGTTTCCACCCATTGCTTCTTGTCCTACCCTCAGATGCTTTGGAGAATAGTTTGACTCCCTCTTCTTTGTGGCAACCCCTGAGGTATTGGAACACTGCTATCATGTCTCCCCTAGTCGGTCTTGTCCACCCATTGCTTCTTGTTCTACCCTTAGGTGCTTTGGAGAATCTAGAATCCTCCAGCCTCTGCTTCAGGCCTCTGTACCCATAAAGGAGAATATTTGTAGCTCAGAATTGAAGTGAGGATGCTGTTTTCTGGGAGATGTTACATTACCCAAACTAGGTAGCATCATCAGTGCCAGTAGTATGAGCGGCAGTGGCGCAGTGGTTAGAATGCGGTATTGCAGGCTGACTCTGCCCCACTGCCAGAAGTTTGATCCTGACCGACTCAAGGTTGACTTAGCCTTCCATCCTTCCGAGGTCGGTAAATTGAGATTGTTATTTTCCAAAGCAGCAGAGGGCGGGATAAGAAACCATGGATGAAAACTCATCAAGGAGAGAAGCAACCTGGAATTACGGAGAAACTTCCTAGCAGTGAGGACAATTAACCAGTGGATCAGCTTTGCCATCAGAAGTTGTGGGTGCTCCATCACTGGAGGTTTTTAAGAAGAGACTGGACTGCCAGTTGTCTGAAATGGTACTATAGCAGTGATGGCGAACCTTTTTCCCCTTGGGTGCCAAAATAGTGCGCGCATGCGCTATCGCACGCTCGTCCGTGCCCACACTCATAATTCAAAGCCCCCCACTTGCACCCCCCCTGTGCATGCATGCATGACCCCCCCACTCCCCCATTTCCCAACTTCCAGTGGGCCCGTTTTTTGCCCTCCCCAGGCTCCAGAGGCTTTCTTGGAACTTGGGGAGTGTGAAAACGCTCCCTCCGCCACCCCAGAGGACCGCTGGAGGCCAAAATTGTCCTCCCAGAGCCTCCGCGTGAGCCAAAAATCAGCTGGCATGCACGCACATGCGCGCTGGAGCTGAGTTAGGGCAATGGCTCGCGTGCCGGCAGATATGGCTCCGCGTGCCACCTGTGGCACCCGTGCCATAGGTTCGCCATCACTGTACTATAGGGTCTCCTGCTTCAGCTGGACTAGACTACTGGACTACTGGACTACTGGCTGGACTAGAAGACCTCCAAGGTCCCTTCCAGCTCTATTGAAGAGCTGAAGTGGTGCAGTGGTTAAATGCAGCCATTGCAGGCTGACTGCTAGTTCAACAGTTCAGCTGTTCAAATCTCACTAGGCTCAAGGTTGACTCAGCTTTCCATCCTTCCGAGGTCGGTAAAATGAGGACCCAGATTGTTGGGGGAAGTATGCTGAACTCTGTAAACCGCTTAGAGAGGGCTGTAAAGCACTATGAAGCGGTATATAAGTCTAAGTGCTATTGCTATTGCTATTCCGATTGATTGAATAGACTGACTCTGTAAACTGCTTAGAGGGGGCTGTAAAGCACTATGAAGTAGTATATAAACCTAAGCCCTGTTGCTTGTTAGCGGCTAGTGGCACATGACTTTGTGGCTGAAAGTTACAGATTTCTTTCCGTTTTAAGGCAGGAAACCAAGACAGAGAGCTGCATCCTGGGTGCCCTTTGAATGCCTCAGTCTTAGAGTGACTAAGACTTTTTCTAAGGTTGGCTGCAACCAAATCCTGCAACCGTTCTTCGTATGTTTTAGTATCTAGGCCTTTAATCATCTTAGTGCTCTTCTTTGCACTTTTTATAAAGGGTTTTTTTTTGTTTTGCACTTTTTATAAATGAAGGCAATCAACCTAAATCATGAGATACAAACAACAGAGTTATAGTCATAAGAAGTTAAGGAAATTAGGTAATAGGAAAGAAAAAAAGATGAGAAGGATAATAGGTAACATAGCCCTACTAGGTGGTTTGACATCCTAGGCACAGACAGTGTTGTGGGAATTAGTTATGTTGGAAGAAAAATCCAGTCCAGTTCCAATCTTCTCCCTGGGATAAGGGGAGGGATGAGAGCCGACAGGTGAGGGTAGAGCCCCCCTAGTGCCCCAGGAGACAACTGGGGCACGAAGGGTGAGGGCTCCCCAGGCAGCCTGTCACTTGCTCCAGGACTTCGGATGCCTCCGCTTATGCGGAGCAAGATGCCACGACCACCTCTGCTTTCAAGATGGGATTTACAATAATTTGATTCATTGCAGACAGCAGACAGAGAAAGGCAGGAGACCTGAATGGCAAGTACCCTAACTTTAACTCCATTGCTGACTTTCACTTCGGAAGTTACAAATTAACTGAGCTAACAAGCAACAAAACGGCGATTGAGGAATCTGAGGGTGTGGAAAGTGAAAGCTATAAAGTTTCATTTTATTAGCAGCAGGAAACGCCTGACTTTGAGGAATTCTTTCTTCTTTCTCTTTGACTTTGGAATAAAACAACAAATCTAACTTTAAAACCTAAATGGCTTCAAAACTTAGAAAGACTGTTTTTAATTAAGGATTCGGTCTTTTCTTTGAAAATCTTTGAAAACGCCTGACTTTGATGAATTCTCTTCTCTCTCTGATCTTGGACTAAAACTAAAAGTTTAACCTTAAATTTTAAATGGCTTTTAAATCTGGAAAGACTGTTTTTAACAAAGGATTTGAGCACCCCTCCGCTTATACTTTAAGAATGCAACCCACTCAACACCCCCACAGACTTTAACACCTGAAAAGTTATTCGATGCTTTAAAAGTTATGAAGAATGAACTTGTTATGGAATTTAACTCAAAAATTAATGAAATTAATGAAAAAATTCAGGCTGTTTTAGAGGAGATTGATACTCGACACCAGCAATTGAGGAAGGATATGATATTTGTACTTAAAGGACTGGTAGGAAATATGTAAATTTTGGAGCAGGACGTGGAAGAAATCAAACAGTCTGTGATAACCTTGGGTGAAGATATAGATAAGACTCAAAATAATATTGAAAATTTTGAAGCAGAGGAGCTAATGATTCAATACAGAAGTATGGAGTTTGCTTTAAGACTAAGAGGTGTAAAAGAGAAAAAACAAGAAGATCTAAAAGGAAGGATGGTGGAGGCACTTGTGCATACGCTAGGAATAACTAAAGAGGAATTGGTTATGCAAATTGATAAGATATACCATGTTAATTCTTGGATTGCTAAACAAAAACATCTGCCAAGGGATATCGTAATATATTTTACTACAAGGGCATTACGTAATGAAATTCTACAGGCGACTTTCAAGAATAAGTTTCAGGTAGATGGACAGGAAGTAATGACATTGAAAGAAATTCCTCCTAAAATGTTGAGAGCCAGAAAGGACTATACCTTTCTGGTTGAAGAACTGAAAAAACAGCAAGTACAGTACAGATGGGATGCTCCAACTGGGATAGTAGTGAGACACCTGGAAAAGAGATATCGGCTCAATACGATATTGAAAGCTACTGATTTTTATGTAAAAGTGTTAAAGGCTGACATATCCAAAATTCCAGAAGGAAGAAGATTGAAGGAAGCAATAGAAGATGAGAGAGGAGAATCATCGATAGTTGTTTAAATGGAAAGAGCTTTGATGATTCAAGGTGATTTACAGAACCAGAGAGATGTTCATAATGTGGAAGAGGAGACAGAAGATCAGAGTCAGACAAGAGCAGAGCTGACAATTCAAAAAATTACTAAGCCACAAACGGCTGCAAGAATCAGATCTAAAGTTCGACCGAGAAGAAGGAACGATTAGAATTTGGTCTTAGTATGGGAAGTTATAGGCCAGATATAGAGACAAACGAAAATTGACACTTTGCAGTAAGAAGATCTATTAACTATTGAGGAAATGACCCTGATGGTTGTGTCTTTTTTGTTTTTCTTTTTTCTTCTTTTTTATTACTATATTTTAAAGAAATTAAAGATTTAGAATTATTGTGAAATTAGTATTTATTTATTTATTTATTTATTTATTTATTTATTTATTTATTTATTTATTTATTTATTTATTTATTTATTTATTTATTTATTTATTTATTTATTTATTTATTTATTTATTTTGTTATTCTTATATGCCGCCCAACTCCCGAGGGACTCGGGGCGGCTTACAACAAGGAGAAATACAAGAATAAACAAAGAAATTACATAAAATTTAAAAACAAGTACAAAAATTTAAAACAATTATTTAAAACAGCAACATCTATTCGACACATACATACTTGGGGGTTAGGCTCAGGTGGAATTAAGTTGTCCCCCCCACCTGCAGGAAAAGCCATGTCTTAATGGCTTTACGGAAAGCCAGCAGAGTGGGGATAGTCCGGGTCTCTGGGGGTAGTTGGTTCCAGAGCACGGGGCCAGCCATAGAGAAGGCTCTCCCCCTGGGGCCCGCCAGCCGACATTGTTTGGCCGATGGGACCTGGAGGAGGCCAGCTCTGTGGGCCCTAACCGGTCGGAGGGAAGTATGAGGCAGAATGCGGTCCCAAAGATATCCTGGTCCTAAGCCATGAAGGGCTTTAAAGATGGTGATCAACACCTTGAATTGGACCCGGAGACCGATGGGCAGCCAGTGCAGCTGGCGGAGTATCGGTGTCACGTGGGTGTACCTTGGCACACCCACCACAGCACGCGCAGCCGCATTTTGCACCAGCTGAAGTCTCCGGATACTCTTCAAGGGTAGCCCCATGTAGAGCGCATTGCAGTAGTCCAACCGCGAGGTGACAAGGGCATGAGTGACCGTGAGTAGCGCCTCCTTCTCCAAATATGGCCGCAACTGGTGCAACAGGCGAACCTGTGCAAAGGCCCCCCTAGCCACAGCAGAAAGATGGTGGTCCAATTTTAGCTGTGGATCTAGGAGGACCCCCAAGTTGCGGACCCGGTCTGAGGGGGTCAGTTTCGCACCCTCAAAAACCAAGGAGGGGTAGTTGTCATGAACCTTAGGAGGCAATATCCACAGCCACTCAGTCTTATCGGGGTTTAGTCTGAGCCTGTTCCTCCCCATCCAGATCCTAACGTCGTCCAGGCATCGGCACATTACATCCACTGCCTCCCTGAAGTCAGACGGGGTGGTGATGTACAGCTGGGTGTCGTCAGCGTACTGATGGAAACACACCCCATGTCTGCGGATGATCTCACCCAACGGTTTCATGTAGATGTTAAACAGGATGGGCGAGAGAACCGACCCCTGGGGCACCCCACATAATAGGGGCCTAGGGGACGATCTCTGCCCACCTGCCAACACCGACTGCATCCGATCGGCGAGATAAGAGGAGAACCACCGTAAAACGGTGCCTCCCACTCCCAACTCGCCGAGCCGATGCAGAAGGATACCATGGTCGATGGTATCGAAAGCCGCTGAGAGGTCAAGTAGCACCAGGATGGAGGAGTTCCCCCCATCCCGGGCCCGCCAGAGATCATCCATCAGGGCGACCAAGGCAGTTTCTGTACTGTAGCCGCGCCTGAAACCCGACTGATAAGGATCTAGATGGTCTGTTTCATCCAGGAGCTGCAGAAGCTGAGTCACCACCACCTTCTCCACAACTTTCCCTAAAAAAGGTAAGTTGGAGACTGGACGATAGTTCTTCAAATCAGCTGGATCCAGGGAAGGCTTCTTCAGGAGGGGTCGCACCACCGCAGTTTTTAACGACTGCGGTACGGATCCCTCCCTCAGAGAAGCGGTGATCACCGCCCGGATCCAGCTGCATGCCACCGCCCTGCTGGCCGAGACCAGCCAGGAGGGGCACGGGTCCAATAAACAGGTGGAGGTCCCCATCGCTCCCATAGCCCTTTGATAGTAATTTGATATATTGCAATGTTAGGTTATCAATAATGTGTTTGATTTTTAGATTATGTTTAAAAGTTTTTGAGTTATAAGGGGTTAAAGAATTAGAGAAATACTGGAATTAACAATTTGTTAGTATATTTTAAATTTTTATGTATATCGAAGAGGTATAGTGTCGGAAGAAGGAAGTTCTACTCAGCATTGAGGAAATGATGCTGATGGTTGTGTAACTGAATGAAATGGCGAAAGAAAGATTTCTTCTTTCTCTTCTTTTTATTATTATATTTTAAAGATTATATAAATGAAAGATATATAGTGGAGTAAATTAACAGCCTGAGATATTGAAATGTTGATTGATTAATAATATGCTTGATTTTTAGATTATGCTTAAAAGGTTTTGAGCAACAAGGAGTTAAAGATTTAGAGAAATTTGGAAATTGAGAATTTGTTAGTATAATTTTATTTTATTTTTATTGAATATTACACCCTGTGCTTTCTCTGGGAAGTCGGGGGTGGGTGGGTGAGAGGGGAAGGGAGGATGGGGGGAAGGGGAAGGGATGGGGGAAGGGGGGGAGAAAAAGAGAAAAATGTTTGTACTTTGTACTAATAAAACTTTTTGAATAAAAAAAAGACCTCCAAGGTCCCTTCCAGCTCTATTCCGATTGATTGAATAGACTGACTCTGTAAACTGCTTAAAGGGGGCTGTAAAGCACTATGAAGTAATATATAAATCTAAGCCCTGTTGCTTGTTGGCGGCTAGTGGCACATGACTTTGTGGCTGAAAGTTACAGATTTCTTTCCGTTTTAAGGCAGGAAACCAAGACAGAGAGTTGCACCCTTTGAATGCCTCAGTCTTAGAGTGACTAAGACTTTTTCTAAGGTTGGCTGGAGTTCAGCAACCCAAATCCTGCAACCGTTCTTCATATGTTTTAGTATCCAGGCCTTTAATCATCTTAGTTGCTCTTCTTTGCACTTTTTATAAAGGTTTTTTTTTGTTTTGCACTTTTTATAAAGGTTTTTTTGTTTTGCACTTTTTATAAAGGTTTTTTTTTGTTTTGCACTTTTTATAAAGGTTTTTGTTTTGTTTTGCACTTTTTATAAATGAAGGCAATCAACCTAAATCATGAGATACAAACAACAGAGTTATAGTCATAAGAAGCTAAGGAAATTAGGTAATAGGAAAGAAAAAAAGATGAGAAGGATAATAGGTAACATAGCCCTACTAGGTGGTTTGACATCCTAGGCACAGACAGTGTTGTGGGAATTAGTTGTGTTGGAAGAAAAATCCAGTCCGGTTCCAAGCTGGGAGTAGGCGCTGGAAATAAAATGGAGGCAGGCTGCCTGCAAGGAAAGAAGGTTTATTTGGATTCCAGAAACTTCAGTGACGGAAGCAATTTTTCCTCAGTGGCTGATTCCTTGGCTTAGGAATGGATGGATTTTTATAAGGTTCTGAGATGCTCCAGGGCAGGGGTGGGCTCTAACTTACCTCGCTGCCGGTTCTCTTCCTCCCGTGCTGCGTGGCTGCACCTTGTGGGTGTACGCACGCTTTGCGCACACGCTCATGTGCATGCGCAGTACCGGAAAAAAAATTCAAAAAAAGAGCCAAAAACAAGATGGAGACGCATGTGCAGTGCCGGAAATTCGGCTTCTGCACATGTGCAGAAGAAAAAAACCCGAAAAAAATAAAATAATAATAATAAAAAAAGATGGCGGCGCCCATGGACCGGCACCGACCGAACCGGTTCCGTGACATCATCGTGACATCACCAGCGGTTTGTTACTGGTTTGGGCGAACCGGTGTGAACCGGGAGAAACCCACCTTTGCTCCAGGGGGCTGTGCGATGTAGTGAGCCTTGTGTCTTTTGCTATTCTAATGGTGGGTTAATCCTATCATGTCCTAGAGATGACGCCCTGTCCTTAGAATTTGGGTTAGGGAATGTAAATTATTAATCCCATCAGCTGGAGCTGAAGCTGTTTTGTTTATGGATAGATTGGCCCAATCTTTTTCAATGGGCACAAAATATACATCTCTAAAGACTTCAGGCATCTGCTGGAGGCTGTCAAGAAAGACTGGGGCTGCTTTCTGCCTTTAAGAACATGTTTCTCCATTTCTCCTTTGGGGAAATATAATATTCTGCCTCTCTTAATATTAAGAATAAAGAATATTTAACCGGGGTGTCAGGGGTGGGTTCCTCCCGGTTCGGACCGGATCACCCGAACCGGTAGCGACCTGCTGGTGATGTCACGATGGTGTCACGGATCTGGTTCAGTCGGTGCCAGTCCGTGGGCGCCGCCATCTTCGCAATGCAACCCGGTGGCGAAGGTAAGTGGAACCCACCCCTGGTGAGTGTGTCTTTCTACAGTTGTTTAGCAGAGCAATAGCATGTGGGAGGGAGAGAAACTTTCTTGAATCTGGTTGTCTTGGCATACAATTCCCTATAGCGTCATCTTGAGGAAAGAATTTTTTTTTTAATTTCAAAAAGTTTTATTAGTACAAAGTACAAACATTTTTCTCTTTTTCTCCCCCCCTTCCCCCCTCCCTTCCCCCCATACTCCCCCCCTCTCACCCACCCACCCCCGACTTCCCAGCAAAAGCACAGGGTATAATATTCAATAAAGATAAGATTAAAATATACTAACAAATTATTAATTTCAAAATTTCTCTAGATCTTTAACTCCTTGTTACTCAAGACCATTTAAGCATAATCTAAAAATCAACCATATTATTAATCAACTAACATTTCAATATATCAGACTGTTAATTTATTCCACTATGTATCTTTCATTTATATAGTCTTTAAGATATAATCATAAACATAAGAGAAAGAAGAAATCTTTCTTTCACCATTTCAACCAGATACACAACCATCAACTACATTTCCTCGATGATAAATAGATCTTCCTTCTTCCGACGCTATACCTCCTTGATAAACATAAAATTAAAATATACTAACAAATTATTAATTCCAACATTTCTCTAATTCTTTAACCCCTTATTACTCAAAACCTTTTAAACATAATGTAAAAATCAAACACATTGTTAATAACCTAACATTCCAATATATCAAATTATTAATTTCACAATTATTCTAAATCTTTAATTCAATATAATTCAAAACCTTTTAAAAGTAGTCAAAAAGTAAATTTTTTAAACCAATCCTCTATGTGTCTTTCATTTATATAATCTTTAAAATATAGTAATAAAAAGAAGAGAATAAGAAGAAGAAAAGAATAAGAAAAAAGAGGAAGAAGAAGAAGAAAAAAGTCTTTCTTTCACCATCTCGGCCAGATGCACAACCATCAGTGTCATTTTGAGGAAAGAAATTGAAACAATTTATGCCCAGGATGTGAGGGGGTCTGTAAATATTTTCACAGCCTTCTTTCTGGCTCGTACAGTATACAGGTCCTCAATGGAAGGCATTGTCAGAGGTGAAAATTAATCTCACAAAGGAGAAATAGATATTTTCCCAGACATCAGACATTAGAAAAGAAACCGCAGTTTAAAAGTCTAAGTAAAAATGTTTATTTCGGTAAAAAACAATAAATCCTCATTAATCTACATCTCTGATATAAAAATAGGTCTTGCTTCAATGGAAGCCAGGAACAGAAGGAAAGAATGGAATGTACACATGCGTACTAGAACATATCAATCACGTGCTCAGGAATAAACCATTATATTAGATAGGAATGCTTCTCCCTGCATATACATATGACAGACAATATAAATCACTGCGTGACAGGCATGTTGGCAGTAATTGTTTTTTCTGCAGTTCTGATTAGCCTCTGAAGTCTGTTTGCCTGCCCTGTTTGGTTGCTGTGCCAAATCAGACGGTTACAGAGATACAAATGACAGACTCAATAATTCCTTTTGTTAAGGAGTGTGCAGAGCGACCCTTGAGTTATCAAG
>JALIGW010000002.1:253152238-253167238 GCA_023053685.1 Diadophis punctatus similis
TAGGCAGTCCTTGACATACAACCTTAATTGAGCCTGGAATTACAGTTTATAAGTCATTGTTTATTTATTTACTATTCAATTCCTATAGCTGCCCATCTCAGTCAATGACTCAGGGGGGGGCTTTATTTAAAAAATTACAATTAAAATGACTAAAAGCATTTTAGGACAATAAAAAACACTAAAAACATCCAGATTAAGTTTATATAGGAGCAAAATACCTGGCCAGTTAGCAATACAGCCAGGAAATGCTATACCATACCATACTAAAAAGTACCATATACAAAAAAAGATGTTGAGACCTTGGAAAAAGTTCAGAGAAGAGCAACTAAGATGATCAAAGGTCTGAAGACTAAACCATATGAAGAACAGCTGCAGGATTTGGGTTTGGCTAGTCTAGAGAAAAGAAGGACTAGGGGGGACAGGATAGCAGTCTTCCAGTATTTGAGGGGCTGCCACAAAGAAGAGGGGGTCAATTTATTTTCCAAAGCACCAGAGGGCAGGACAAGAAACAATGGTTGGAAACTAAACAAAGAGAGAAGCAACCTGGAATTAAAGAGAAACTTCCTAACAGTGAGGAGGACAATTAACCAGTGGAAAAGCTTGCCTTCAAAAATCATGGGTGCTTCATCACTGGAGATTTTAAAGAAGAAACTAGACAGCCACTTATCTGAAATAGTATAAGTTCTCCTGCTTGAGCAGGGGGCTGGACTAGAAGACCTCCAAGGTCCCTTCCAGCTCTGTTCTATTCTAAGATTCTAAGAAATGGGGCCCTTAAAGCATTTGGCACCCCAGGCATAGGAAAGTAGCCATTAGGTTCATTAAGCAGATCACCATCTGCCCAATTTTGCCATATTTTTTGCGGTGGTTGTTAAGCAAACACTGCAGTCATTAAGCAAACTTGCTTTCTTCAATGGGCAATCTTGGCCGGAAACTAGAAGTAAACACTGGAACCTGGCAAAAACAATAACAACAACAACAAAAAAAACCCAATGAAAATCACAGGATGCTACAAATAGACATAAAGGTGAGCCCATAGCCAAGCACCCAAAATGCAAACATGCAACTCTGTGTGTGTCAGGCAGTGATTTTATATTGCCTGTTACATGTATATGCAGGAGGATGCATCCCTATCAAATATAATGGTTTATTCCTGAGCACGTGATTAATATGTTCCTAGTACGCATGTGTACATTCCTTTCTTTGTTCCTTCCTTCTTCTTCAGCTTCTGTAAGGAGCAAGACCTATGTTTATAGCCAGGATGTGATTTATTTGTTTTTGTACCGAAATAAATATTTTATACTTTAGTATTTAAACTGCGGTTTTCTTTCTATAATGTCAGAGTTTCAGGAAAAGATCTATTTCGCCTCTGATGAGAGTAATTCTTATCTAACAGTGTGTGACTTTGTGTGAGGCTGGATGGTTCGTAAGTAGCTCTGAGGAGGTCCATTGTAACTTCGGATGGTCACTAAGCGAGTACTGCTTGTTACCATAAAGGAACACACTTGCTTGAAAGCATTACTGATATAGACACAATTCCAAGTCAGCCTGAGTTCTGATTCTAACTATTCACAGTTCATGTCCATTTAACAGAACTGGTGGGACTGAAACTCAAACATTCTTTTTCAAACTGCCAAATAAACTCAAATTTCAGGACACGTTCCAAATTTAGTAGTTTTACATTCTTAAATTAAGACCATCGTCCTTGCTCCACTGGATAGTAAAGCATACTTATTTGTTTAGAATTATATAGAATTGGCAAGGATACTACTGTCTTTGTGCCCTGTGCCTTTAATTCCATTGTAACAGAAAGAAATAGAGTAGGTAAAACTTTTCTTATTATTGTATTAATCACCCAAAGAAAGGCTCAAATGCTGAAATTCTGGATTTTATGCAGTTTTTCCACACTTGTTTGTTTGTTTGTTTGTTTGTTTGTTTGTTTTGTCAAAAACATGTACAAGGTAGTAGGTATTGGTATAAACATAAACATAAGCAAAGTAGGTACAGGTAAATGAGGACAACAGGACAGTAAGACAGGGACGGTAGGCACAATGGTGCACTTATGCACGCCTCTTACAGACCTCTTAGGTATGGGGTGAGGTCTAAGGTTAAAGTTTTTGGGGTTTGGGGAAGAAACAACAGAGTCAGGTAGTACATTCCAGGCATTGATCACTCTGTTGCTGAAGTCGTATTTTCTGCAATCGAGTTTGGAGCGGTTTACATTGAGTTTGAATCCATTGTGTGTTCGTGTATTATTGCGGTTGAAGGTGAAGTCTTCATTGACATGTAGGACATTGTGGTAGATGATTTTATGAACTACATTTAGATCATAACGAAGGCGACGTAGCTCTAAGCTATCTAAGCCCAAAATTTCAAGTCTGGTAGAATAAGGTATTCTGTTGTGCGCAGAGGAGTGGAGGACTCTTCTTGTGAAATATTTCTGGACTCTCTCAATTGTATTAATGTCTGAAATGCAGTGTGGGTTCCATACAGGTGAGCTGTATTCCAGAATTGGTCTAGCAAATGTTTTGTATGTTCTGGTTAGCAGTGTAATATTGCCAGAGAAGAAGCTGCGCAAGATTACATTACATTACATTACATAATGCAGCTGAATAAGCAGGTGGCATCTCAAAACCCTTCCTGAGGTAAATGCCTGTCAACTTTGGTCTCCCCATCTGTTTCTTTCTACCACATGCCACAGATGCCTGCAAGAACGGAGGCCAATGCAGAGTGAAGGATTCTGCACCCCACTGCCTCTGCCTTCCAGGATGGGGTGGCCCTCAATGCCAACACAGGACCAATCAGAAGAGAGACAACTGCACAAACCAGACTGAAGAAGGTGGTTGCCAGGTGAGTTTAGAACACAGAGATAACAGAATAACAGAACTGGAAGGGACCTTGGAGGTCTTCTAGTCCAACTCCCAGCACAAGCAGGAAACCGTATACCATTTCAGACAAACGGTTGTCCAATCTCATCTATCAGGTGGGTGATGGCATCTGCCTGATAGATCAGTGAGGGTGAGGGTTTGGGGCTTGACACCTCAAAATTTTGGAAAATGCCTAATTTGACTCTGCTGGTGTGTCATTCTCCCCTCCCCCAAACAAAAGAGAATTCTCTATAAGATCATTTATATTTTTTAAAAAAGTCAAATCATGTATTGCTAGCAATAGCAATAGCACTTAGACCAGTGGTTCCCAACCTTTCTAATGCCGCGACCCCTTAATATAGTTCCTCATGTTGTCATGACCCCCAACCATAAAATTATTTTCGTTGCTACTTCATAACTGTAATTTTGCTACTGTTATGAATCATAATGTAAATAATATGCAGGATGTATTTTCATTGTTAGAAATTGAACATAATTAAAGCATAGCGATTAATCACAAAAACAATATGTAATTATGCCAGATCAGAAATTCTCGGGCCAGTCTTTGCAAGAGCACAAGGAATATCATCTTCCACTGGATCCGACCCAGCTGTCCTCCTTCCTGCCGTCGTGCGCTGTGAAACTTAAGTGGTCGTTGGCTGGCCGTTCCCTCCCATGACTCCCTTTCCCTTCGACACCAGCGGGAAGAAACTGCCGCTGTGAGCAGGAGATGTTTTAAGCACCGCCTTGTACTCTCCAGTGCGCAATCTTGCGACGCCCCGCCCCTTAGCTCGGCCGCCAGGCATCACAAACGCCTCTCACCGAATGGCACCTCTCCCGACCAATCGGAGGGCTCGGGCAAGTTGAGCTGATATGGCCAGGCTTGTGGCAGTGGGGGGGGGAGCTGAGGATGCCAGGGCGACCCCTGGGAAATGGTCGTTTGACCCCCAAAGGGGTCCCGACCCCCAGGTTGGGAACCACTGACTTAGACTTATATATTGCTTTACAGTGCTTTACAGCCCTCTCTAAGCGGTTTTTAGGGAGTCAGCATATTGCCCCTAACAATTTTAGGTCCTCATTTTACCCACCTTGGAAGGATGGAAGGCTGAGTCAACCTTGAGCCTGGTGAGATTCAAACTGCCAAATTGCAGGCAGCCGGCAGTCAGCAGAAGTAGCCTGCAATACTGCACTCTAACCACTGCGCCACCACGACTCCTGCTATGTACTTTATAAAGAAATATCAGATATGGTCATTACAAAAATGACATATAGCTAAAACAAACTCATTTCCAGGGCTTCAGAGGTTGCATGGGAACACAGTCCTCTCGCACAAATTCACGGTCCTCTCGCACAAAAGGAAGGTGTAAAATCTGTGCAAGACCCTACCCCATTCTCACATGGGCTCCGCAGCCTCTAAAAGTTGTGCAAAGGCATGCCCCATTCTCACACAATTTTTAGAAGCTCTGGAGGCCACACAAGACCACACCCCATTCTCCCACACAGCCTCCACGACCTCCAAAAATTGCATGAGAACATGCTTTTGAAAATAGCGGTCGGGTGTGGATGATCGCTGGCATGTCACCCAAATGCGGCGTGTCACTTCTGACACACGTGTCATAGCTTCGCCATCACTGTGATAGATCGTTGAAAGTCTCAAGGAGGGAATGTAACCCGATCAGAGATGGAGTGGGGGGGGGGAGAAATCCCCTTTCCTTTTAACTGTAGCTGCCCTTCCAGGAATGATCAGAGAAAATGTCATTGCATGGACATCCATTCAAGGACCTTTGATGTTGGTCTGCAAAGCAAGCAGCTGTTAAAAATGCACGGGGTTGGCGGTGTGACTTTAGATTTAGATTTATTATTAGAGTTGGAAGGGACCTTGTAGGTCATCTAGTTCAACCCCCTACTCAAGCAGGAGTTCCTACACCATTTGAGACAGATGGCAGTCCAGTCTCTCCCTGAAGGTCGCAAGTGTTGGAGCTCTCACAACCTCCGCTGGCAAGCTGTTCCACTGGTTGATCCCTCTCACCGTTAGAAAGTTTCTCCACACTTCCAGGTTGAATCTCTCCTTGGTCAGCTTCCATCCATTATTCCTTGTTTGGCTTTCTGGTGCCATAGAGAACAGCCTGACCCCCTTCTCTCTGTGGCATCCCCTCAAGTATTGGAACACTGCTATCATGTCACCTCTGGTCCTTCTCTTCGCCAGACTGTCCAAGCTCAGTTCCTGCAACCGCTTTTCGTATGTTTGAGTCAGGGGCGGGTTGTTCTCTGACCTCGCTACTGGAGCCCTGCGCGTGCATCGCCATGTTTGGTGCGCGTGCTACGCATGCGCGCCCCCTCGTGCGATTTTGCTTCCGCGCATGCGTGGAAGCAAAATCTCACCGAAATCGCAGGCGTGTCCCCTCACAAGATTTTGGTGAGATTTTGCTTCCGCGCATGCGCAGAAGCAAAATCGGCCAAAAATACAGCACCGGAGCGAGTGTGTGCAAACAACGCCATCTGCTGGCTGCTACCGGTAGTGTAGAGTGAGCCGCACCGGTAGCAATCCACCTCTGGTTTGAGTTTCCAGTCCCCTGATCATCCTGGTTGTTCTCTTCTGCACTTTCTCTAGAGTTTCAATGTCTTTTTTGTAATGTGGTGACCAAAACTGGATGCAGTACTCTAGGTGTGGTCTAACCAAGGCTTTATACAGTGGTACTAGTACCTCTCTGGTCCAATTTGTCTTAAATTTTAGGTAAAACGTCACAATCCTAAGATCAGGTCCACAGTGGAACCGAGCGACAAGGGAAACAGGGTCCCCTTTGCAGGACGTGTCCTTGGACAAACTGACCTGACTTCTGTAAGTGATACTTGAACTGGATTTGTTTGCTTAAATACTGTAGTCCCAGGTCCAGGGTTCTCGGATTTTATCACTACTGCAGGTAGTCCTCGACTTACGACCACAACTGAGCCCAAAATTTCCATTGCTAAGTGAAACATTCGTTAAGTGAATTTTACCCCATTTTACAACCTCTCTTGCCACGGTTGTTAAGTGAATCACTGCAGTGGTTAAGTTAGTAACACGGTTGTTAAGTGAATCTGGCTTCCCCACTGACTTAGTTTGTCAGAAGGTCGCAAGTGTTGGCATGACACCCCCCCACCCCCACCCCAAGACACCGCGATCGTCATAATATGAGTCAATCGCCAAGCATCACATGGCCATGGGGATGCGGCAACAGTCGTAAATGTGAAAAAATGGTCATGTCACTTTTTTTTCAGTGACATTGTGACTTCGAACGGTCACTAAATGAACTGTCGTAAGTCGAGGACTACCTGTGGTGACAAATCTGCTGACAATTCTCTCCTTCCAGTGCCCGCCAACACAAAAATGTCTCAATGGAGGAACCTGTACCAAGACGGCAGATGGTTTTCGATGCTTGTGTCCGCCAGGAACAAAAGGTGAGGGAGAGGTTTGTGTAGGCCTGAGCGAAACACACAGCCCAGGAACAGTCAACTGCCCTGTTAGATGGAGGATAAATCTCCATAGAGGCGATGTTTGATCTTTCTCTCGGAGCTCAGACATTTAGAAATAAAGCCAAAGTTAAAGTCTAAAAAATATTTATTTCGGTACAAAAACAATAAATTCAGAATAATTACATTCTTGCTAATTAAATGCGACCGCTCCCGGTCAGAGCCAAACCACAAGAAGAAATAACAGAGAATCAGGAATGCACACATGCGCATAAGATCACATCACGTGTCCTGCTTGTAATGGAATGTACCATAAAGTAGAATAAGGATGCATCACCCTGCATAGACATACAACTGACAATATTCACTACATGACATGCCCCCACAGTCAAAGTGGCAGAAGGCTTGGGGGTCAAGCCCTAGGTGGAACACCCAATATTAAGATAAATTGAGGTAATAAATTCCAAAGAGCATATGGGGCTGGGAATGAGCTGCCATGTCAGCCCAGGGAAAAGGGGGTATGTGCCCCAAACAATTCAAAAGGGGGGATATATATATATCACTGATAATATATCACTGATAATTGATCTCTTATGGATATAAGTATTTTGTATCCATCCAGAGTGATTTATTGAAGTGATCAGAGCAGTGCTTCTCAACCTCAGCCATTTTAAGCCCTGTGGATTTCAACTCCCAAAATTCCCCAGCTGGGGAATTCTGGGAGTTGAAGTCCACACGGCTTAAAGTGGCTTGAGAAACATTGGATTAGAACCATTCTTTGTGCTGGATCGCACAACTGCGTTGCCAGTTTGGACCCATACTGCTTCTCACAAAATGGCCTCTCGTCATTTTAATTACCGTATTTTTCGGAGTATAAGACGCACCAAAGTATAAGACGCACCTTAGTTTTGGGGGAAGAAAACAAGGGAAAAAGGCCTCTGCCTCCAAGCAATTTGCCAAACAGCAAACAGCAAACAGCACAGATGATATACACTGTTTGCTATGTATTTCTGTGCATGTGTGCCTGACCCATAGAAATAGCAAAGAATTGGAGAAATGTACATTATGCCAGAAAGTTTTCTTAAATGTAGTCACACTAACTCTTCCCAATTATTTAAATAGATCTACTCCAAGGTAACTAAACTCTAATACTAAACAGGACACTGTTACATTTCATACTATACTTGTACAGAGCTGTTAAAATTAATTAAAATTTCTGGAAGTATACATTATTCTCTATTATTTAAAAGAAGATACAATAGCATTGGGCCTCTTCAGAGCAAGTATTTATTTTAAAAAGCTTCTTTATTTTGTTAAGTTGTCTAGATTTACAGGGATCTCCAACCTTGGCAACTTTAAGACTTGTGGACTTCAACTCCCAGAATTCCACAGCCAGCAAAGCTAACAAAGCTGGCTGTTGAATTCTGGGAGTTGAAGTCCACAAGTCTTAAAGTTGCCAAGGTTGAAAACCCCTGGCTCTAGAACAATAATAAAGCAGTCTTTAAAAAATAAGTCTAATAATTTGAACATTCTACAGACATTTATAGTTATTCACTTACCCCTTTGCAGCCAGTTCAGCAAAAATAAAAACCTGCCTGTCTCTCCCAGCTATTTGCCTCTTTGTAGTTAGTTTCACTTTCATTTTCCCACTTGGCAAACCTAATCAGCTGCTCGTCAGGAAACTGCTACTGACTTGCTTGGCTTTACATGCTCTTCCCTCTTTCCTGCAAGCAGGTAAATTGCTGGAAGACAGAGGCCAAAGGGTGGGGGTGGGTGGCTGGGTGGGGGTGGGTGGGTGGGGCTACATTTGGTGTATAAGACGCACCCAAGTTTTCACCCTCTTTTTGGGGGTAAAAAGGTGCGTCTTATACTCCAAAAATATGGTAAACATTTATTTTAATTAAAAAATAAAATGAAAACTAGTGAGGTTGGCTGTGTGGGTAAAGAACAGAGGAATCTGATGGTTCTTTTTGTCCTTCCAGGACCCAATTGTCACCTGGATCCCTGCTCTCTAGCCAGCCCTCCCTGCTACTATGGCGGGACCTGCGTGGCTCAACCTGAGGGGTTTTTGTGTATCTGCCCCCCTGGATATGTGGGAGAAAGGTGTCAAGGGGTGGTGGATGCCTGCTTCTCCCAGCCTTGCCACCGGCCTGGGTCCCAGAGCTGCCAATCTGATGAACATGGTTTTCACTGTCTCTGCAACCCTGGATATTCAGGTAAGGTAATAACACTATAGCAATAGCCCTTATATACTGCTTCACAGTACTTTATAGCCCTCTCTAAGCAGTTTACAGAGTCAGCATATTGTCCCCAACAGTCTGGGTCAGTGATGGCGAACCTATGGCATGCGTGCCACAGGTGGCACGCAGAGCCATATCTGCCGACATGCGAGCTGTTGCCCTAGCTTAGCTCCAGTGCGCATGTGTGCACCAGCCAGCTGATTTTTGGCTCACGTGGAGGCTCTGGGAGGGCGTTTTCGGCTTCCAGAGGGCCTCTGGGGGGGTGGGGGAGGGCATTTTCGCTCTCCCCAGGCTCTAGGGAAGCCTCTGGAGCCTGGGGAGGGCGAAAAACGGGCCTACTGGGCCCACCGGAAGTCAGGAAATGGGCCATTTCCGGCCTCCAGAGGGCCTCCATGGGGGGTGGAGGAAGCCATTTTTGCCCTCCCCAGACATTGAATTATGGGTGTGGGCACTCGCACGTGTGCGATAGCGCGCGCACACACACACACACTTTTGGCATCTGAGGAAAAAAAGGTTCACCATCACTGGTCTGGGTCCTCATTTTACTGACTTTGGAATGATGGAAGGCTGAGACAATTTTGAGCCGGTCAGAATCAAACTACTGTCAGTCGGCATACTGCATTCTAACCACTGTGCCACCACCATCGCTCTTCAAAGAAACAGAAGCGAGAGTGCTCAGTAACTCACATTTATGGCTGTTTGCAGTGTCCTACGGTCATATGACTGCATTTTATGATAGTTTTGCCAAAACTGGCATTTAGCACTTGGCAATAGCACTTAGACTTATATCCTGCTTCATAGTGCTCTAAGGTCCTTTCTCAGCAGTTTACAAAGTCAGCATGTTGTCCCCAACAATCTGGGTCCTCATTTTACCGAACTCAGCAGGACGGAAGGCTGAGTCAATCTTGAGCAGGTCAGGATCGAACTCCTGGCAGTGGGCAGAGTCAGCCTGCAATATTGTATTCTAACCACTGTGCCACCATGTCTCCAGTCTTTTGGCAAAAGCGGCCCAGAAGTGGGTTCCTGCCGGTTCGGACCTGTTCTATAGCACCGGTAGTGGGAATTTTCCCATGCTCACCAAACCAGCAGCGATGGCTGGCTGGACATGCCCCTGAACCGGCTTTCTCGGTGGCGCTGTAGGAGCCGCCATCTTGTTTTTTGCTTCTGTGCGTGTTTTTAGCACTGGGTTTTTAGCACTGTGCATGCATGCATGCCCACACGGCGCGTGAGGAAGTGAGCTGGCAGCAAGGTAAGCCAGAACCCACCCCTAAACCGGCCCGTACCAAACAATGATGAACACTCGATGACCACAATGGTCCTTTGATGACTGTGATGTTTGCTAGACAACTGCTAAAAAAAGGTCATAAAATCAGATGAGTCACATGGTACTGTGACCTGCTTTACGACCCTCACAACTTGTGTTTGTGATGGGCAGGATCCATCATGGTTGTAAGTCAAGATCTACCTGTACTTTCTCACCCAAAATAATATTGATTCCTACATTATCTCTGCGTGTCAAATTCCAGCTGTGTGTGTTGTAGATTGTCAAAGCAGAAAGTTAGTTACAAGAACTCCTTGTTGCTTGTATGTACACTGAGAGCTTATGCACTGGAGACAAATTCCTTGTGGGGCCAATCCCACTCGGCCAATAAAGAATTCAAAATTTTTTATATTTTTTCTTCACTTGTAACCATTCATTTAGTGACCTTTCGAAGTTACAACCGTACTGAAAAGAGTGACATCATCATTTTTCACACCTAACAACTGCGGCAGCATCCCCACAGTCACGTGATCAAAATTTGGCCTCTTTTGCAATTGACTCATATTTATGACAGTTGCAGTGTCCCGGGGTCATGCGATCCCCTTTTGCGACTTTCGGATAAGCAAAGTCAGTAGGGAAGCCAGATTCACTTTACAACCCTGTTACTAATTTAACACCTGCAGTGATTCACTTCACAACTGTGGCAAGGAAGGTCCTAAACTGAGGCAAAACTCACCTCATAGCTATCTTGCTTAGCAACCAACATTTGGGTTCCATGGTGGTCATAAGTGGAGAACTATGTACAAATCATCAGAAACTGACCGTTTAGCAGAAACTGTTAAGATCAAATTGCCAGAAGTTTAGAAATGTTGTGGCCCGTCAGTGGCCTGCGCAGCTGGTACCCGAGTCAGACAGTGAGGAGGCTGGTGAGGACTCGGTGCCAGATGCTGCCAAGAGACAGGAATGGTTACTCCGGAGAAGGTCTCCTCGGGAGTAAGACTTGGGGCTAATTGGCCACTCCCCTAGTCTATTTAAGAACAGTAGAGGCAACTGGAAAGCTGCAGGAAACAATAGTTCAGTCTCTGGTATCTATCGTGCATCGTCTTGTGAATTCTTGCTTCGGATTTCTTATCAACAAAGACTCCTGGACATTTTGCCAAGCCTTCGGACATCACGTGAGATTACCAGAACTAATTGCTTTGTTTTGAGTTAAGACTGACTGAACTTACGCCAGCTGCTAATGAAGACTAATTAGCAGCTGACTTTCTGCAAGAAAGGATTGCTTCTTTTGTTTCACCACTGCTAAGCCAGTTATTAGCAGTGGTTCATTTAATTAAACTAACTTCATTCAAACGGTGTGTTTTTGATATGTTCGTAACTGGGGACAGAACAAGAAAAAAGAAAGGGACATCACTACCGGTAGTATATTGCAAAGAAGAAACCAACCGAAGTAAAAATTAAAACGAACTCTTTGGGCACTGTGTTTGTTCTCCCCTCCAGGACTTCTGTGTGAATCAATGATTGACAGTTGCCAATCAAATCCTTGCCTTAATGGTGGAAGCTGCAACGTGCTGCCCAGGAACCCTCTTGAATTCACCTGCCATTGTCCACAGGTATGAATGGGGTTGAGCAAAAAAAAAAAAAGTAGAATTGAAGAGCAGAAGTCTTCCAATATTTGAGGGGCTGCCACAGTAATGGGTTGCCTCTCAAAACCTCTTTCATGGGTGCGAAGAGATGATAGTCTGAAGGCGCTAAATCTGGTGAGTTTGGGAGGATTATTATTCCAGTGACGAGGAAGTGAAAACTGCGGTGAAGAAGTGGCTCAAAGAACAGTCAACAAAATTTTGCGAGGCAGGGATACATGCTCTCATTCGAAGGTGGAACATTGCTATTGAGAGAAACGGTGACTATGTTGAGAAGTAGGGATGTGATCCACAGAGGACCAGCTTCATTTTGATGGATGCTACATGTTCCTGTGTTGGTAATTATACCTGTCCTAAAAAAAAATGGCATTACGTTTTGACTCACCCTCGTAGCATAAGGTTGCTTCTGTATCTGCCTGAGAGCTAAGTGGAAAAAATTCTGAGGAGCCACCCTATTGCCGGTGACTTGTATGAAAATAACCCAGCAAGACTGAGAAAGGATCTTCTCCACCCTAGGTAGAGCTCTTGCCTCACAATCAGGAGGTTGTGAGTTCAATCCTAGGTAGAGGCAGATGTAGGGTCTTCTGCTTGGGCAGGGGGTTGGACTAGATGACCTGTAAGGTCTCTTTATTATTTGGCAGTTTTTCTATGCCGCCCTACTCCCTCAGGACTCTTCCAACTCTGTTAATCTGTAATCTACAGGGTTATGATGGATCAACTTGTGATCTGCCCGCCCCACCTTGTGGGTCCTCCTACTGTCACAATGGAGGGATCTGCATTGCCCGTCCATCTGGACCTCGATGTCTCTGTAAGGAAGGCTTCTCTGGGCCAGACTGCTACCAGCCTCCATGTTCCTCAGCCTCCTGCGCTGCTGCCAATGCCACCACGCTCTCCAGGTGCCCATCCTTGGCAGGAGATGCCCACTGTGACCGGATCTGCAGCTCTCCAGAGACCAGCTGGGATGGGGGAGACTGTGCATTGGGGTTGCTGGATCCTTGGAAGAACTGCCCGAAACGAGACTTATGCCAGCGGGTTTTCCGAGATGGTCACTGCCAGCCCTCTTGTGACAACGAGGAGTGCCTGTACGATGGATTTGACTGCGTCCCACAGAAGGAGTGCAAGTGAGTTATCCCCAGATGGTACTATGAATCGGGGGAGGTAGGTGGGGTGGTGGTGCAGCCAGGAAAGGATTCCCTCCCCCCGACATAGTGTCAACCACCCCATTTGGCACCTTCCCCCAAAAAAGTAACTCCTGGCACTTAGGAATTATCAAGAGTAAAAACTTTATTGAAAGATCCATTTAGGCACAGCAAAAGCAAAGTCAACTCTGAGGTTTTCCCGCGAAAACTCACATAGGTAAAAATCTCTTTTTACCCACCCACCCCGGGCCACCCATGCGTCATCGCCATCCAATCACACTCGGTACTTTTGTTTTGTGAAAACAATCTGTGCCGGCTGGTAGCTCCAAGAAGTTGGCCTTGATGGGTATCTCCTCTCCCGGCAGCAGAAGGCTCCCATGCATTCCTTAGTCTCCCCCCTCACCCTATGAATTTACCGACCCCTCCCCTCCCGTTTCTGTTTGGCAAACTGCCAGCTGGAAGTTGATGCAGGCAATGATGAAAGCAAGTCAGCTTTGGCACACAGCAGGAAACAAATGCACACCTACCACTGGTGCTGTGTAAAGGTAAAGTTAAAGGTCTCCCTGCCCGGTTGTGTCCAACTCTAGAGCCCGAAGCTCATTTCTGTTCCTTTGGCTGAGGGAGCCAGCATTGTCTGAAGACTTTTTCCACTGTTATGTGGCCAGCATGGCTATATGCCAAAGGCACATGGAATACTATTACCTTCCCACCAAAGTGGTAGCAATCGCAATAGCACTTAGACTTATATACCGCTTCACAGTGCTTTACAGCCCTCTCTAAGCGGTTTATAGAGTCAGCATATTGCACCCAACAATCTGGGTCCTCATTTTACCGACCTCGGATGGATGGAAGGTCGAGTCAACCTTGAGCCTGGTGAGATTCGATCTGGCCACTTGCAGGCAGCCGGCAGTCAGCAGAAGTAGCCTGCAGTACTGCATTCTAACCACTGTGCCACCGCGGCTCTTGTAGAGGAGGGAATGGAAAGGATGTATGTCTGCCTTTGCGCAGTGCGCTCCCTATTAAGGACCCCTTCTCCTCAGCCCTTCCTACGCGCGATATTGTCGGGACCGCTTCTCAGATGGACACTGCGACAGAGGCTGCCACTCGGCATCCTGTGGCTGGGATGGTGGGGACTGCGCCTCTTCTGTTCCACCGGCAGAGTCCACGTTGGCGCTGGTGGTCCTGCTACCCCGGGAGAGCATGCCGGAGCTCTTGCGTTCCCTGGTCGTCGCCACGCGGGCGGAACTACGGATTCAACGGGACCGTCAGCACCGGGAACGGATTTACCCTTACACAGGGAAGGAAGAGCTGGGGAGCCAGAGCAACTGGACAGGAATTTGGACAAAAGATTTAGCAGAGACCGTCGGGTAGGATCGGTTTTCTTATTTCTTATTTCTCATTGATACCTTTATCCCAAACTCCCTCAATATGCCTGCCACTGAAAGAAAAAAATTACAGTTCTCATTTGGTGACCACAATTAAGACCTGCAATTCAGTCGTTAAGTGAAGCGGTTGCTAAGTGAGACCACAACTGTGCTTACAAAATGACTTAATCTTTTCTTGGCTTTACAGACCTTCTTGGCTTTACAGACCTGTAAATGCGAGAATTGATTGCAGAAGTATTTTCTTTTGTCACTGTTGTAACTGAATGGTCACTAAATGAGGAGGTTGCTAAGTGAGATCTACCTGTAGTTGAAAAATATCAATCAATCCATGTGTCTATGGAGATTCTCAGTCATCCAAGTCATGGTTGTCCCAAAGGTGCTTTTTTTCAAGAGACAACTGGACTTTCAGAACAGAGCTGGAAGGGACCTTGTAGATCTACTATTTTTATTTATTTATTTTATTTATTTATTTGTCAAAACATGTACAAGATAGCAGGTATGGTATAAACATAAACAAAAGCAAGGTAGGTAAAGGTAAATTTGGACAATAGGACAGTAAGACGGGGCAATAGGTACAATGGTGCGCTTATGCACGCCCCTTACAGACCTCTTAGGAATGGGGTGAGGTCGATTGTACACAGTCTAAGGTTAAAGTTTTTGGGGTTTGGGGAAGAAACCACAGAATCAGGTAGTGCATTCCAGGCATTGATCACTCTGTTGCTGAAGTCATATTTTCTGCAGTCGAGTTTCGAGCGGTTTACATTGAGTTTGTATTTATTGTGTGCTCGTGTATTGTTGTGGTTGAAGCTGAAGTATTCATTGACAGGTAGGACATTGTGGCAGATGATTTTATAAACTACATTTAGATCAGATTGAAGGCAACGTAGCTCTAAGCTATCTAAACCCAAAATTTCAAGTCTGGTGGAATAAGGTATTCTGTTGCGAGTAGAGGAGTGGAGGACTCTTCTTGTGAAATATTTCTGGACTCTCTCAATTGTATTAATGTCTGATATGCAGT
>JALIGW010000002.1:253172238-253299738 GCA_023053685.1 Diadophis punctatus similis
CTGGCTCCTCATTTTACTGACCTCGGAAGGAAGGAAGGCTGAGTCAACCTTGAGCCTGGTGAGATTTGAACTGCAAAATTGCATGTAGCTGGCAGTCAGCGGAAGTAGCCTGCAGTACTGCATTCTAACCAGTGCGCCACCATGACCATGGTGCTGCCGAGGGCAGAGATCTCCAAACTTGGCCACTTTAAGACTTGTGGACCAACTCCCAGAATTCCTCAGCCAGAGGAATTCTGGGAGTTGTAGACCACAAGTCTTAAAGTGGCCATGGTTGGACATCCCTGGACTAGGGAACAATCAGATGAGATACAGCATAGCCTGCAGCTGGATAGTCGGTGAAATAAGGGGCTCAGGAGAGACCCTCCCTAACTTTTCAGGCTATAAAGGGAACGGTGGGAGAATCATGTTTTCAGACTTGCAAGATTCTATTATTGTAGCTTTTTCAATAAAGTAAAAATTAGCTCATCTGATATGTTTCCTGTTTGGTCTTAGCTAGAAATGTAGCTACATTGTGAGGACAGCCGAGAAGATTATAGGAAGTTTGCTTCCTGTCATTCCGGATACCGCTTATAAGTGCTATGTGCTTAGAGCTCAAAGCATTGTTAGAGACCCCACACACCCACTTCACGGTCTGTTTCTGTTGCTCCACTCTCGAAGGAGCTTTCGGAGTATCTATAGCAGGACTACAAGATTCTGTAACAGCTTTGTTCCCTATGGAACAAAGGAGCCGAGGTGGCGCAGTGGTTAAAAGCAGCACTGCAACCTACTTCAGCTGACTGCTAGTTCAGCAGTTCAGCTGTTCAAATCTCACCAGGCTCAAGGTTGACTCAGCCTTCCATCCTTCTGATGTCGGTAAAATGAGGACCCAGATTGTTGGGGGCAATATGCTGAACTCTGTAAACCGCTTAGAGAGGGCTGTAAAGCACTATGAAGCGGTATATAAGTCTAAGTGCTATTGCTATTGCTATTGCTATGCCATCCATCTGGTAAACTCGCAAGATTCGTTTTTCTCGCAATGTATATGTATACATCCGAACTAGACTGTGTTGTTTCTCCGTGTCAGATAATATATATGGGTATATGCATAATTTTGTATTTATTTATTTATTTTGTCATGTTTATGTAGGGTATATTAGAGGTGGACACCCTTTGAGAGCTGAATGGAACAAAATTTCTTTTTAATGTATGTGGATTAATGCAGTGTTTCCCAACCTTGGCAACTTGAAGATGTCTGGACTTCAACTCCCAGAATTCCCCAGCCAGCATTCGCTGGCTGGGGAATTCTGGGAGTTGAAGTCCAGACATCTTCAACTTGCCAAGGTTGGGAAACACTGGATTAATGTACATTTGAAGTGACAATAAAGTTATTCTAAGTTCTAAGTCTAAGTCTATATTGCCCCCTTGTGGATTTTTTCAGAAATTGCCACAGATCTGCAATTTCTTTTTGGTCTTCCATTCAAGTAATAACTTTTTTTTTTTTGCAGATCAAATATAAATACATTTACTTCCGATGTTTCTTCTCGGCTGGGTAGCCTCCTATTTTCCATTTAGGAGGCTACCCAGCTGAGTAGAAACATCGGCAGTAAACATTTTTCCATTTAAAATTAACCAAATTTGCAGTTTGACTCCCAAATTACAGCCATCCACATGGTTGGACTATTAAGACCTATAGTAAGCCTGGTCAATATCATCAGGAAAATATATCTCTGGGGAAGGCAGAACCCAAACCGTTTATATAATAGTGGCAAAAAACCCCTACAACTAATGACTTAATATTTCTGGTATTTAAAGAAGAAAGTGATTTTTTCCCCTGGGAGTAAAGAAATATACATAGATATATTTAAAAAAAACACGGGGGCTGATGAAGTCTCTCATGCAGGCTTTCTTTACAAGTTTGTATTTCTACTTTTTTGATGATGGAAGAAAAGTAGAAGAGTCATCAAGAATGTTCTAAGTTTCCCAGATTTAAATATGAGCAGCTTCCACTTGAAAAGTCTCCAGTGACTGTCACAGGAAGGGATTTCTACTGTTTGAAGCTGATGCCAGCCAAAGAGAGCACTGATTTGGATGAACAAACTGATTTGGCCTAGATTAAGGTGGCTTCAAATCTTCTAATAATCCAATGTTTCTCAACCTTGGCTACTTTAAGACATGTGGACTTCAACTCCCAGAATTCCCCAGCCGGCATGCTGAGTTGAAGTCCACGTGTTTTAAAGTAGCCAAGGTTGAGAAAATGGTACTGGTCCCATTCAGGGGTGGCTTCCACTTACCTTTGCCACCAGTTCACATCGCGATGTTTCGCGCATGCACGAATTGTGCAATTTGGCTTCTGCACATGCTCAGAAGCAGAAATTAGCCTGAAACACAGCTGAGGAGCTCATCAGCTGTGCTTCGGGAGAAAAAATAAAGGTCAGAATTCACCCGCGGGCAGGTGGGCAGGCCCTTTTTCAAGCCACAGAAGGGGAAAAATGCGCACAAAATCCCCAAAAAAAGATGGTGGCGCGCACGGAACAGCATCGACAGTGACGTCACAAGCAGGTCGCTACGAATTCGGGCGATCCGGTGCAAACCGGGAGGAACCCACCCCTGGTCCTATTCCATTAATAAAATATTAGAATTCTTCTTCCAACATTCTGCATTACATCTGCAGACCACAAGCAAATTTAGGGGTCCGTGGAAATCACAGAACGTGAAGAACATTTTTCTGCTTTATTTGGGGGGGCTGCCTATCAGCTTCTGTGGCTCAAGGCAACTGCTCTATCTGAGCACCATGCTGGCCTTCATAAAATAACAATCTTTCTTCTCTCTCTTTTTTTAATGCTCTCCTTACAAACACAGGCCAACAAAACTCAGCACTGAATTTGCAGAAGATCATGATATCTTCTCCAACCCCCATTTCGATGGGCCTTTGAACCCCAAAGATATACAGGTATTTATGCTGGATGAAGAGGTTGTGGGAAACGTCCATTCCACGGATGTTTTTTTGGAGGTTCTCTTTACAATCATCCCTTCTGTGCAGGAGGATCTTGATTCCGTCCCGATCTCAGATCAAGGCCACATAAAACTGAAGACACAGACGTTGGGGAATGTCACGGTCCCAATCCTGGGGAAGGATACCAGGCCAAAAGTAGCCAGAAATCAAGAGCCAGGTAAAAGAAGAAAGCTAATTAATAACGGAGAATACTTGTAGCTCGGGAATTGATGTGACAAATCCTTGGTGCTCTCTGAGCTTGGTTGTTTTCTTGCAGACGTTTCATTCCCAAACTAGGTAACATTATCAGTGCTAGTAAGGAGTGGGGCTTGCTCTCAGTTTATATTCTAGTGTCTTGCCCTGTCAGTGCCGGTGGGAGTGGGGTTGGAGGCTCTTTGGTTGAGCTGTTTGCTGTTGGCTTGTTTGCCAGTTCAACAATCCAAGAAGTAACCAATACCCCAACCAAAGAACTTTCTGGCTGGAGAATTCTGGGAGTTGAAGTCCACACATCTCAAAATTGTGAAGGTTGAGACATTGTCAAGGAGAGAAGCAACCTGGAATTAAGGAGAAACTTCTTTAACAGTGAGGACAATTAACTAGTGGAATAATTTGCATCCAGAACTTGTAGGTGCTTCATCACTGGAGGTTTTTAAGAAAAGACTGGACAGCCACCAGTCTGAAATGGTATAGGGCCGTGGTGCGAACCTATGGCATGCATGCCACAGGTGGCACGCGGAGCCATAGCAGCCAGCACGCGAGGGTTGCCCACCGGCAAACCGGAAGTGCGAAAAAAACGCACTTCCGGTTTGCTGATGAGCTGTTTTTTGCACTCCGGAGGGTTCAGGGAAGCTCCCTGAAGCTCCGGAATGCAAAAAATTACAAAACGGACAAACCGGAAGTGCACTTTTCCGCACTTCCGGTTTGTCCGTTTTGTAGTTTTTTGCATTCCGGAGCTTCAGGGAGCTTCCCTGAACCCTCCGGAGTGCAAAAAACAGCTCACCGGCAAACCGGAAGTGCGTTTTTTCGCACTTCCGGTTTGCCCGTTTCGTCGTCCCAAGTGTTGTGCCTTGGCCGCGTCCGGCGCCGAGTCTGGAGGATCCGGAGGACGTGGAGCCGCTCATGGTGCAGCAGTACCAGCCTATGTGCCTGGCACCAGAGACGGCTGGTGATGAGGACTCGGTGCCAGAGCAGGATGATCTCCCAGGACCATCTGCACCTGCGCAGCAGAGTTCTTCATCAGGAGATGAAGAACTCATGCTGGATGCCAGAGCACGCAGAGCAGCCAGAAGACAGGACTGGCTGAGTAAGCGTCGGTCCAATCGGAGGAAGCAGTGAGGGCTAATTGGGCCACGCCCTTCAGTGGCTATATTAAGCCAGGGTAATTAGTGCTCATTGCTGAGAACAACAATTCAATGACCGCGGCATATCCAGAGTTTCGTTTCTACGTCTGTTTGGGAATCTTATCACCAGCTTCTGCCAGCTTTATTCCGGGAAGCCAGCCAAGTTGTTCAGATAAGAGAAGAATTAATGAGTCTTGCTTTGAACTTTTGTCTGTGTGCTATTTAACCCTCACGTAACCCAAAGAACCTTATTCCTGAAGACTTTCCGTTTGTGTTGTTTTGGACTTCTAAACCCTCTGAGTTTTACTAAGAAACTTTATTAGTAAAAGGAACCTTTTTGTTTGCCTCCCAACGACTGTGTGTGTGTGTTTCTGGGGGGTTGCGGTGCTGGGTCACAACACCAGGCTCCGGTAAGCCTTTGCGTGGGGGTGGGGGTGTGTGCGCATGCGCAGGGGGCAGCATGGGGGGGGTGTTGTGCGCATGCGTGGGGGGGGAGGGAATGGGTGTGGGCACGTGAGCGCGCGCGAGCGCCCCCCCCTTTTTGGCACGCGAGCCTAAAAAGGTTCGCCACCACTGGTATAGGGCCTCTTGCTTGAGCTGTAGGTTGGACTAGAAGATCCAGAAGTGAGGAGAAACTTTCTGACAGTGAGAGCGATCAACCAGTGGAACAGCTTGCCAGCGGAGGTTGTGAGAGCCCCAACACTTGCGACCTTCAAGGGGAGACTGGACTGCCATCTGTCTCAAAGGGTGTAGGAACTCCTGCTTGAGCAGGGGGTTGGACTAGATGACCTACAAGGTCCCTTCCAACTCTAATAATAAATCTAAATCTAAATCTAAAATCTCCAAGGTCCCTTCCAGATCTATTCTGGAAGAGCCGAGGTGGCGCAGTGGTTAAAAGCAGCACTGCAACCTACTTCAGCTGACTGCTAATTCAGCAGCAGTTCAAATCTCACCGGCTCAAGGTTGACTCAGCCTTCCATCCTTCTGAGGTCGGTAAAATGAGGACCCAGATTGTTGGGGGCAATATGCTGAACTCTGTAAACCGCTTAGAGAGGGCTGTAAAGCACTATGAAGCGGTATATAAGTCTAAGGGCTATTGCTATTGCTATTCTGATTGATTGGTTGATTGACACTGCTCTAACCCCCTTTGTGATCCAACCCAGGGAATTCAGGAATCAAAGGAAGACTTGTGCAACCTGAGTGAATATGCAGCATACCAAATGTTGTGGCAGCTTTTGCTGATGGTGTTGTAGCAAGCCAGCATTTCAGCTACGATTTTATATATCTGACGAAGCCAGCTACGTTTTTCATTGTCCTGCTCAGTGGCCCTAGGAAGAAGAACATTGACTTGCTCCCCCCCCAAAAAAATCCCCCAAATCGTGTTTACATTTGAATTATTTTCTTTGTATTTGCAACACAGTATACCGAACAGGGGTATCATCTGTAAAACAGGATCACTTAGTTCAATTAGATGAGATCAGATCAGATCTCACTTGCCTAGGGGCATTGGGTTTGTTTCTTTTTTGAGTGTTTAGGATGGGTGGATCTCAGACTGCATTTTGTTGTTTTTTGTTGCTGTTGGCAAAGCTCAGGAAATTGGCAGCCACTGTGTTGCATAGTTTCCAAGAACAAATTGCTAAGCGTGTATACTTCAAACAGCCAGACTAGCAAATGATTTTGTTCACTTCCCAGACTGAGTAATAATATGATGAGATTTTGGCTTAGAGCCACATGGGAAACAAACTATTGTGGTTTATAATTTAGGGATTTTGGCTGAGCTTTACATGGAAACACCTTGTTAAGGATACAGGTAGTCCCTGACTTACAACCACAGCAGGGGCGGGTTCCTATTTTTTTTACTACCACTCTCTGGACGTGGCTTATTTTGTAGGTGTGGCTTGCCAGCCATGTGACCGGGTGGGTGTGGCTTGCCGGCCATGTGACCGGGTGGGCATGGCTTCTCGGACTGCTGAAGGGAGGGGAACTGAGATAGGTCCTGCCGCCCATTCCCCCTCCCCTCAGCAGCTTGAGAAGCCTCAAACGTGCGAAAATGCCTAGGATCATCACCGCGCATTCGTAGCTTCTTGGACTGCTGAAAGGAGGGGAATGGAGATAGCTCCTGCCGCCCGTTCTTTCAGCGTCTCACGCACTCCCTCAGCCATCCTCCCCTGCTTGGACTCACTGTGGCGTAGGAAG
This sequence comes from Diadophis punctatus similis, assembly GCA_023053685.1. Lineage (NCBI taxonomy): Eukaryota > Metazoa > Chordata > Lepidosauria > Squamata > Dipsadidae > Diadophis > Diadophis punctatus. Next base: position 253,178,746 of record JALIGW010000002.1, read on the forward strand.
GCAGCGCATGCGCAGTGCCAGAAGTTTGGCTTCTGGGCATGCGCAGAAGAAATTTAAAAAAAAATTTTTTTTAAAAATGGCAGCGCCCAGGCACCAGCAACCGACCGCACCGGTACTGTGACATCACCAGTGGGCCGCTACCGGTGCTATAGAGTGGACCGCACTGGTAGGAACCCACCACTGAACCACAGAATATCTACTGCTAAGCTAGACGTTTGTTAAATGAGTCACGGCCAATTTTACGACCTTATTGCCTGTTGTTGTTATACAAACCACTGCGGATGTTAAGTGAATCATGCAGCCGTTAAACGAATCTGACTTCTCCCCATTGATTTTGCTTGTCGGGAGCCTGCTTTCCCCTATTTTTACAGTGATCATATTTTGTTGGAAAAAATTAAAAACAAACCTGAAAAATGAACAAATCTGAAAGGGGTTTGTAAGGATAAAAATGAAAAAGATTAAACATTTGTGTTTCTCATTTTGCTTTAAAAAGAAAAATTTAAGAGCAAAACCAAGAATTACAGCAGCACTGAATAAAGTGACTTACGACCATTTTTCACACTTACGACTGTTGCAGCATCCCCATGGTCACATGATCAAAATTCAGACACCTGGCAACTGACTCATATTTATGACATGGTCCTGAGGTCACGTGAACACCTTTTGTAAATTTCTGACAAGCAAAGTAAACGGGGAAGCCAGATTCACTTACTAACTTAACGACGGCACTGATTCGCTTAACAGCTGTGGCAAGAAATGTTGTAAAATGGGTCGAAACTCACTTAACAAACATTTCACTTGGGAATGAAAACTTTGGGCTCAAATGTGGTTCATAAGTCGAGGACTACCTTTAAGAGACAATTCTTGGGAAAGGGAAAGTATGAGAAAGAAAAGAATACTATAAGAGGTAGCAGAGGGAAACTCAGATATCTGTTGTTATACCCTTTAACAATATAATCAAATTCATGTTACCCCTAGTCCTTCTTTTCATTAAACTAGACATACCCAGTTCCTGCAACCGTTCTTCATATGTTTTAGCCTCCAGTCCCCTAATCATCTTTGTTGCTCTTCTCTGCACTCTTTCCAGAGTCTCAACATCCTTTTTACATCGTGGTGACCAAAACTGAATGCAGTATTCCAAGTGTGGCCTTACCAAGGCATTATAAAGTGGTATTAACACTTCACGTGATCTTGATTCTATCCCTCTGTTAATGCAGCCTAGAACTGTGTTGGCTTTTTTTGGCAGCTGCTGCACACTGCTGGCTCATATTTAAATGGTTGTCCACTAGGACTCCAAGGTGCCTCTCACAGTTACTACTGTTGAGAGATCAGAATCAGAATGCTCTCTATCCAAAATCATTCAAAGTTGGCTAAAGATTGCAAACCGAGCTAAAATAGCCAGACCTACCTTCATGGATGCTTCATGTACGCTCTTTATGCTTCCAGTTTGTGGCCTGACTCCACCAATGTCCTTGGCTTGTTCTTCCGGGTTGAAGGTGGAGAGTTCTTGGACAGACAAGCAAATGGAGAACTTCGGAGAGACCCCTCTTCACTTGGCAGCTCGATACTCTCGCGCAGATGCTGCCCGCAGACTCCTGACAGCTGGAGCCGATGTTAACGCCCGGGACCAATGGGGACGGACTCCCTTACATAGTGCGATAGCGGCCGATGCTTTGGGGGTATTCCAGGTCAGAAAAAGAGAAAATAGGATTAATATAATATGGAACAGAAAGAACCTTGGTCAAGATTTCCAGATTCTGTATTTCCAGATTCCAGATTTTGTGGCAATATCTCAGGGGTTGCCACAAAGAAGAGGGAGTCAAACTATTCTCCAAAGCAATGGGTGGAAACTAATCAAGGAGAGAAGCAACTTAGAACTAAGGAAAAATTTCCTGACAGTTAGAACAATTAATCAGTGGAACAGCTTTCCTCCAGAAGTTGTGAATGCTCCAACACTAGAAGTTTTTAAGAAGGTATTGGATAACCATTTGTCTGAAGTGGTGTAGGGTTTCCTGCCTAAGCAGGGGGTTGGACTAGAAGACCTCCAAGATCCCTTCCAACTCTGTTATTATTATTATTATAACATAGAAGTATGAACAATAAACAAACAAACAAACAAATAAATAAATGGTAGTCCTTGACTTAACAATCAGTCACTTAACGACTGATTGAAATTGCAGTGGAACGCCCAAAAGAGGGGAAACCAGGTCATAAGTAGTGGTGGGATTCAATTTTTTTTACTACCGGTTCTGTGGGCGTGGCTTGGTGGGCGTGGCAGGGGAAGGTTACTGCAAAATCCCCATTTCCTCCCGATCAGCTGGGACTCCTGAGGCAGAGAATAGATGGGGGCGGGGCCAGTCAGAGGTGGTATTTACCTCAGTTCTCCGAACTACTCAAAATTTCCACTACCTGTTCCCCAGAACTGGTATAGAACCTGCTGAAACCCACCTCTGAAGCACCCCCAAAAGGTACTTATGACCTGGTTCTGAAGTTCTGATGACTTATGACCAGTCCTCATATTTACAACAGCTTCTCCATCCTCACCTGATCAAAATTCAAGTGCTTGGCAACTGGCATGTACTTATGACAGTTGCAACACGTCAGGATCATGTGATCACCAGTTCTGACCTTCCCAGCCAGCTTCTGACAATAACAGAATAACAGAGTTGGAAGGGACCTTGGAGGTCTTCTAGTCCAACCCCCTGCTCAAGCAGAAGACCCTATACAAAGTCAATGGGAGAAGCTGGACTTGCTCAAAGTCTCTGTGATTCACTTAACAACTGCAATGATTCACATGAACAAGCATGGCAAAATATCACAAAGTTGGGTATGATTTACTTAACAACCGTCTGACTTAGCAATGGAAATTCTGGCCCCCCAATTGCGATCGTAAGTCAAGGACTACCTGTAATTTGATTTCCCACGTAGAATAAATGCCAAAGTGAATAATTTGCTGAAAATTGAGATTAGCTCCTCATGAGGTCAGATGATTTAGCAGTAAAACTTCATTACATTTTGTTCTTTGTCCTTGCGTCTCCTGATGGTGAAAATGGCCTCCCTCAGATTCTTCTCCGGCAGAGACAGACAGACCTGGATGCTTCGGCAGACGATGGCACCACCCCTCTCATTCTTGCCACACGGCTCGGGGTCGAAAATATGGTGGAAGAGCTGGTGGCCAACCACGCGGACATCCATGCCATAGATAAGAGAGGTGAGGTTCAAGATGCTGGCTGAGTTATAAGTTGAGGTAGTATTAATGTGAATTTTGATTGTCAGCTGATGTGAATTTTGATTGTCAGCTGTGCTCAGATGCTACACTGTATGGTACTTAAACATTCCTAGCAAAGCAGACACGTGATAGGTGATCTGCGCATGTACAACATTCCATTGCATTCTTTCTTTCCTTCTGCTGTAGTCCTCTGAAGAGAGAGGACGTGTTTAGTTTGCAGAAATTTAGCTATTAGGATTATGTTGTTTTTATATTCTTTTCTGCTGAAATAAATATTTTATTACTTATACTTTATTATCGGGTTTCATTTGAAAAGGATTGGTTTCTGAGGAAAAAGATCTTATCACCTCTAGCCGTAATTCTTATCCCAACAGTTAATGACAACTCTTCCAGGAAACTGTGGTGGAAAAGACCAAAGGACTACAATTCTGAGATCCAAACATTTCTGACTAAGAAAGGAAAATACCGTATTTTTGGAGTATAAGACGCACTCCCCCCCCCCAAAGAGGCTGAAAATTTGGGTGCGTCTTATACTCTGAATGTAGCTTTTTCGAAGCTTTTTTTCAGCCCTAATGAAGCGCTAGCGAGTGAAGCAATCTTCCAATCTTTGCCTGCTTTTCTCATTGCTGCTCCCTCTGACGATCAGTTGTGCTTTAGAAGCTGTTTTTTTATCCCCAACCAGGGGATAAAAAGTGCGCAAGCACGCTCAAAAACAGCAAACTAATGCGCTGAAGCTTATCAGACTAAGGACGCTAGCCAGATGAATCCTGGTAGGCAGAAATCCCACCCCCCATTTTCCTCCCCAAAAACTAAGGTGCGTCTTATACTCTGAAAAATACGGTAAACTTGGTAGAAGCAGCAGAGAAAGGATGGGGCTATTGATGTTCTGATCCAGGGGTCCCAAACCCCTGGGCTGCGGCCTACTACCGGGCCCTAAAAGTGGTGCACGAGCACGCTTGCGTGTGAGTGAGCATCTCCACTTGTGTGAGCAGCGAGCGTGCATGCTCTATTTGAGGGCATGTGTGTCCGCCGCTTGTGTGAATGGAGCTGTGCCTGCCCGCTAGCTTGCCTGCCACTCACACGGAACCATCCCTTCTCCCCTCCCCTCCCCAGCCGGTCCGCAAAGCACAGAAACCAGTTATTCTCAAATTGCATAGGGGACAGCCACTGTCTTCAGACCCTGTGAGACTACAGGTAGTTTTCCATTTACGACTGGTTACGATGGGCCTCCTCAGGGCTATTTACAACCTGGTTTTGAAGTTCCAACAGCCGCTCCTGCAGAGGTGGGTTCCTACTGGTGCGGTCCAGTGCGGGTGCTCCGGTAGTAGCCTGCTGATGACATAATGTAGGCGTGACGGCTCCGATGCTGTCTGTGCCAGTCCATGCGCGCCACCATTTTCCCCCTAATTTTCAATTTTTTGGCTCTCTGAGCATGCGCGGAAGTAAAATCATCCCTCTGCGCATGCGCGGAACTAAAATTGCGCACCGGGACGTCGCGATGCGCACCGGTAGGAAAAGGTAAAAGGAACCCGCCCCTGCCCTCCTGCCTCCCCTGGTCACATGATCGCATCTTGGGTGTTTGGCAGTCGACAAACATTTATAGCGATAGCAACAGCAATAGCACTTAAGACTTATATACCACTCTCTAAGCAGTTTACACAGTCAGTGTATTGCCACCTCCCCCAACAATCTGGGTCCTCAATCTGGGACCTTGGAAGGATGGAAGGTTGAGTCAATCTTGAGTCGGATCGAACTCCTGGCAGTGGGCAGAATCAGCCCGCAATACTGCATTCTAACCACTGTGCCACCAGAGGTCTGGGATATATGGCCATGTGCAGCATCCTGCAGTCATCTTGCCAGAAACTGGTGGCATTGGATAAAATGGACTCACTTAGCGACCACATTTGTTTAGCAATTGTGGTGTTTGTTTAATGACCACCACAAAAAGATTCTAAAGTCGGTCATGTGGCCTACTTAACGAGCGCCACCACTTATGATGTAATTCCAGGCTCAATTAATCACAGGATTTCTCCTGTCTCACAGGGAAGAGTGCTCTCCACTGGGCTGCAGCAGTCAACAATGTCCGGGCCGCCGTCATTCTGCTCAGGAACGGAGCTGACAAGGACGTTCTAGATAATCAGGTAATGTGCATTTGCTGACTTAACACCTGTCTCGCTTAGCAACACAAATTTTGAGCTCCATTGTGGTCGTAACTCGAGGACTACCTGTATTAACAACGTTTAGCAAAAATGCCATGCAATAAAATTGCTTGAACTTGTGTGTCAGCAAGTGCATCATAATTCAAAAATTCATTTATTCCTAACTATGGACTATTGAAGTTGATTTTGGTAATCAAGGATGTCACACTAACAATGGTCCCAGATCATACAGGCCTCTCTTACTTAGAAGAAAAATAGAATAGAGCTGGAAGGGACCTTAGAGGTCTTGTAGTCCAGCCCCCTGCTTAAGCAGGAGAACCTATACCATTTCAGATAAGTGACTGTTTAGACTCTTCTTAAAAACATCTAGTGATGGCGTGTCCACCACTTCTGAAGGCAAAGCTGTTCCACTGGTTAATTGTCCTCACTGTTAGGAAGTTTCTCCTTAATTCCAGGCTGCTTCTCTCTTTGATTAGTTTCCATCCATTATTTCTTTTTCCTGCCCTCTGATGCTTTGGAGAACAATTAGACCAGTAGTGGGTTGCTCTCTTACCTTGCTACTGGTGCGCTGCGCAGGCATCTCCACGTTTCACCCCCTTGCACGATTTTGCTTCTGCACATGCACGGAAGCAAAATATTGCTGAAATCTTGTGAGGGGACATGTGCATGTGCGCGTCCCCTCGCGATATTTTGCTTCCGGGCATGCGCAGGAAGCAAAAAAAGCCCCAAAAATTCTGAAAAAAGATGGTGACGCGCGACAGACCGGTGAAGATGACGGACCGGTGTCGTACGCAAATTGCGTAATCGGCCGCCCGCTATCGGTGCGGTAGAGTGGACCGCACCGGTAGGAACCCACCACTGAATTAGACCCCTTCTTCTATATGGCAGCCCCTCGAATACTGGAATACTGCTATCATGTCACCCCTAATTCTCCTTTGTCCCATTTCACTCTGACTGCAGGCACAGACCCCTCTGTTCCTGGCTGCCCGGGAGGGAAGCTATCAAGTGGCATGCCTTCTTCTGCAAGGTGGTGCCAAGCAGAACCTCCGGAACCATACAGGTCGCCTCCCCAAAGACGTAGCACTTGAGCGTCTGCACCACGATATCCTCTCTCTCCTGGACAGACCCTGCCTTCCTCCTGGGACTGGTCAGATTTCACCACACAGGCCCCGCCCACACCCTTCATCCAAATTGCACAGATGGCCGTACCCACCCAAGCCTTCCCAGCTAACTCCCGTTCCAGAGAGCGAGGGACCTTTTAAGGATGCTACTACCCCATCGGAAGAGGCCATGGGGCAGACGGTGGAGTGAATCCTCACCCTCTGCGTGAGGCCACTGTGTGTCAGCGGTGACAGCCTTGGCCAAGGACCTAGCTTTCCCCAGCAAAATTTGCAGGACATTGGCTTGGCTTGATGGAATATCTAAGGGCAGCGTGGAGAAATGAAGAAATTCCAGCAGTGACCTCAAAGAGCTCCAGATGTTTCTGCTGTCACACATGTGTGATGCAACATGACTTGGATCCTAATGTCATCTTACAAAATCTGAAGCATATAGAGGGCAGGTCGTCCAACCTTGCTAGATCTTCCCCAGAATAGCTTCCAGGTGTGTTGGACTTCAACTCTCAGAATTCGGGCCGGTAATCCTGGCAGCAGGATTTCAGCCCATAGGTCAAGGAGGAGAATGCAAAAGACCACTATACAGTCTCTTCAAACTCATTGAGACTTACTAGGTTGTCTTGTTACAGCTGCCTTCAGAGTTGGTCTCTTGCTGAGAATTCTAGAAGTTAAAGTCCAACATATATGGAGGTTGGAAAAAGCAGATGTGGGGTGGAAATGGATAATCTCAAGCTAGGTTTCGTCAAACCTCCCACCCCATTTTTTTTTCTGATTTGTTCATTCCACCATGTAGTGTTTTGCAATTCAGCTCACCTCACGTCTCTAAAGAATGGAATGTTGTTACCGATTATACTCATTGTGCAAAAGCCTACAGGCATGAAGTAAAGTTAAAACTTCCCCCAAACTGAATTCAGTTCCTGGTGATTCCATTTGTATACAACATTCCTTAGGTGGATATTTTCACCTTAGGTGGGAGTTTTCACCTCTTGTTTTCACAGTCATAACTACACCATCTCCCAGTTTGCAAACCAGGATGTCAACTTCCTTGCAAGCAAACAAGACAGATAGCAAATGCATTTGAGATGTCATATCTGAGATTTAGATTTATTATTAGAGTTGGAAGGGACCTTGTAGGTCATCTAGTCCAACCCCCTGCTCAAGCAGGAGTTCCTACACCATTTGAGACAGATGGCAGTCCAGACTCTCCTTGAAGGTCGCAAGTGTCGGGGCTCTCACAACCTCCGCTGGCAAGCTGTTCCACTGGTTGATCGCTCTCAGCATCAGAAAGTTTCTCCTCACTTCCAGGTTGAATCTCTCCTTGGTCAGCTTCCATCCGTTATTCCTTGTTTGGCCTTCTGGTGCCATAGAGAATAGCCTGACCCCCCTCCTCTCTGTGGCATCCCCTCAAGTATTGGAACACTGCTATCATGTCACTCCTGGTCCTTCTCTTCGCCAGACTGGCCAAGCTCAGTTCCTGCAACCGCTCTTTGTATGTTTTATTTTCCAGACCCTTTATCACCCTGGTTGCTCTCTTCTGCACTTTCTCTAGGGTTTCAATGCCTTTTTTGTAGTGTGGTGACCAAAACTGGATGCAGTACTCTAGGTGTGGTCTGACCAAGGCTTTATAGAGTTGTACTAGTACCTCTCTGATCCTTGATTGTATCTCTCTATTTATGCAGCTCAGGACTGCGTTGGCCTTTTTGGCTGCTGCTGCACACTGCTGGCTCATATTTAGTTGGCTGTCTACCAAGACTCCAAGATCCCTCTCGCAATCGCTGCTATTGAGTGTGGTTTCACCCAGTTTGTATGTGTATTTTTGATTCTTCTTACCTAGGTGTAGAATTTTACTTTTCTCCGTGTTAAATTTCATTTTATTGGTTTGGGCCCAGTGTTCGAGTCTGTCAAGGTCCCTCTGGATTTTGAGTCTGTCCTCTGGGGGTGTTTGCTACTCCCGCCAGCTTGGTATCGTCTGCAAATTTGGTTAGTTCTCCTGCATCACTAGAGGGACTACCAGCCAGAAAAATTAGGTCTTACTCCTGCTATATACGGCTTTAGTCAGACCTCAAGCGTCCAGTTCTGGAAACCTCACTTAACAAAAGATATTGATAAGACTGAGCAAATCGAGAGATGGGGAACAAAAATGGTGGAAAGTCTAAGGGACAAAACGTATCAGGAGAGCTTAGAGGAACTGAATATGTACAGCCCCTGGAAGACAGGAGGAAAAGCAAGGAACATAATGGAAACCTTTAAATTTCCATTTATTTTCCATAAATTTCCATAAATTTAGAGCCGAGGTGGCGCAGCGGGGAGAGTGCAGTACTGCAGGCCACTTTAGCTGACTGTGATCCGCAGGTCAGTGGTTCAAATCTCACCGGCTCAAGGTTGACTCAGCCTTCCATCCTTCCGAGGTAGGTAAAATGAGGACCCAGATTGTTGGGGGCAATATAAATATACATTGCTTACTGGTGTAAACCGCTTAGAGAGTGCTTGCACCGTGAGGCGGTATATAAATCTCACAAATAAATAAATAAATAAATAAATAAATAAATAAATAAATAAATAAATAAATAAATAAATAAATAAATAAACAAACAAACAAACAAACAAACAAACACACATACACACATACACACACACATATATATGTAGGATTTTTTGCTGATAAATGAAAATAAAGGGAGACTATTATAGATCTATTTCAAGCTTATTTTGCTCTCGTCAGATAGCCATAACCCTTACTGGGATTTGAACCCAGCCCAGCTGCCTTGTAAGGCAGCAACTTAACCACTAGGCCATAGGCTCTGTTCCCAATCAGCTCTTTCACCAGGCAAGGTGAAATATATATATGGGTGTGAATAAGGTTCTAGAAGGCAGTATTTTCAGTATTAACCAATACATCAAGAACATGGGGTTATGACCTCAAACTGACAGGAGGGAAGTTCAAAAACAATGTTAGAAAGTATTATTTCACAGAAAGAGTCGTGGAAGCTTAGAACGAATTTCCAGCAGAGGTAATCGGCCAATCATCAATAACTGAGTTTAAACGTGCTTGGGATAAACACTTGTCTCATCATCCGAAAAAACACAATAATAAAAACAAAAACAAAAACAAGTAAAATATTTTTAAAAATCAATTAAAAATAATAAACAAAAAACAAAAACTCAAAGTGTTACCCTGTGGTAAGACGAGCGGCCATCTTACCACAGGGTACCTCTTTGATAAATGTAATACATAAAATTTAATATTTAATTTAATAGATAAAAATAATATGTAAATAAAAGGGTAGGCTCGATGGACCACTACCGTGTTTCCCCGAAAATAAGACATGTCCCGAAAATAAGCCCCACAGGGATTTTCGGGACATGGCTTGAAATAAGCCACCCCCCCGAAAATAAGCCCCCCCCCCAACTACTTCTGGGGGAAAGGGGGGGACATGCCGGGAGCCGCTCTTTTTGAGGCGGCACTCTTTTGGCCCGGAAAGAGAGAGAGAGATCCCTCAAGAAGTTTCCCTGCCAAGACCTGCCAAGCAAGAGAAGCGGCGAACTGCCAGACGCTGGTAAGATCATCAGGCACAATTTGGGGGTGGCAGGGGAGGGGGAGGGCCGGGCTGTGAGATGCTCATCTTACCAGAGTCTGGCAGTTCGCCACTTCCCTGTCGCCACTGCCTTACTCACTCGCGCCGTGCCACGCCCCATCCCCCGCCCTAAACCCCCAAAGTCCTTCGAAGCATTTTGAAGGGATGCGTTTTGCCTGTGATGAAGGGAACCGATGCTTGCCTCCTTTTCTCCAGGGAACATCGGTTCCCTTCATCACAGGCAAAATGCATCCCTTCAAAATGCTTCGAAGGACTTGGAGGGTTTCGGGCGGGGGATGGGGCGGGGCACGACGCGAGTGAGGAAGTCAGCGGCGACAGGGATGCCCCGCCCATCCTCCGCCCGAAACCCTCAAAGTCCTTTAAAGCGTTTTGAAGGGACGCCCGCCACGCCACGCCAAACCCCGGCGCGAGATGCTTGTCCTACCTGGGACTTGTCCCGATGCCTCGGTCGCGTTCTTACGGTGTTCTCTCCACGGCAGCCCATTCCAAAAGAGAACGTCTCGCGAGTTCAAACTTCTCGAACTCACGCGGCGTTCTTTTGGAACGGGCTGCCGTGGAGAGAACACCGTAAGAATGCGACGGAGGACCCGGGACAAGTCCCAGGTAAGACACCCACCCCGCCTCGCCCCGCCAAGAGAGACGCACCACTTACTGGAGTTTTGCATCTCCGTGGTCTCTCGGCTTGTCTGTCTGCAAGTTTTTTTCCCTAAAGAGACTAGCTGAGAGACCACGGAGCTGGCAAACTCCAGTAAGTGGTGCATCTCGTGCCCCGCCCCGCCTGCACCCCAAAAATAATAAGCCACCCCCAAAAATAAGGCCAGGGGCATTTTTGGGGGGTCAAAAAATATAAGCCCCTGTCTTATTTCCGGGGAAACACAGTAGGTCTTTTTCTGCCGTCAGTTTTTCTAGGTTTCGATGTTTCCGTGTGGAGATATTGGGATTAAGGGAGGGAAATTTCACATCCAGCTGTAGGGTCGTAAGGCTCAGCATGCTGATAGCAACAGACTGGGAGACTTGTAGTATGTTTAAAAAAACACAAAAAAACCCTACAGATTTATTGCGGCAGGAGCCTATGACAACTATCAACCTGCTAGCCATTGACAACGCTGTAGGGCTTTGTTGAAAGAAAAGCTGAGCTATGGAAAGCCATAAATCTCTCCTCGTTTACAAAAGGCAGGCCAAACAGCTTTCCCCCCATTATAAATAGTCGTAGGTAGGTCCACTCGGCATCTTGCAGCTGTAGTTCCAGGCCAACCACGCAAATGGGGGTGATACCAAAAACAGGAACATCGTCCCAAGCGGCGAACTTTGGGATATTTCCACATTTCTCCTCAAAGGAAAAGCTCAAGTCACACGGGGCCTTGGAAACAAGAGGGAGAGATTGGGTCACACCAGCCACCAGAAGCGGACGTAGAGCAGAAGCACCATGAAGATGAGGCCGGTAGCGGCAGCTTTGGCGTAAGCGGAGCGGCTGTTGAGGAGCTTGGCATCATGGCGGTATTTCTTGGAGAGGGTGGACAGGTTGCTGGCTTTGGAGTCCAGAGCTGAAGAAGGAGAGAAGAGAAAGAAAACCCAATTGCCTCAGTTGTCCTCCTATTCAGCCTTGCCAGGAAAAGCTGCTTGTGGTTCCCCATTTCTGAGGGTTCGAGGAGGAGGAGGAAGCGGGGCAAGGCTCAGAAAGGGGGCTGTTCAAGAGCAGAATCGGCCATTTTGAATGGCCTCCTCAGATAAATTAGATGGCCACTTTTTAATAGTAATTTTATTCAAAATGACAATTAAATGACAATTAAATGACAATTCAAAAGATAAAAACGAATACGGTCTAATGCAGTCCTCGACTTACAACAGTTCATTTAGTGACCAAAGTTACAACGGCAGTGACGCATGGCCGTTTTTCACGCTTACAACCGTTGCTGCATCCCCATATGGTCACATGATCGAAATTCAGACGCTTGTCAACTGGTTCGTATTTATGACGGTTGCAGTGTCCCTGGGTCGTGTGATCCCCTTTAGCGACCTTCTGACAAGCAAAGTCAATGGGGAAACCAGATTCGCTTAACGACCGTGTTTAACGAACGTAACTTTAATGATTGACTTAACAGCTGTGGCAAGAAAGGTCGCAAAATGGGATAAAACTCTCTTAACAACTGTCTTGCTTAGCAACAGAAATTTGGGGCTCAATTGTGGTCGTAAGTTGAGGACTACCTGTGGTAAATTAAAAAAGGAAATTATATATAAAGAAGTTACTTCCTAAGGAAGAGGATGAATCCAAAATAGCTGTGGAAATAGGATTCCTGCTCCTGAATTGTGAAAGAACTCGGAAAAGTGTAAAGGGACTTTGCACGGCCTCTTGGCCACCCTCCGTTTACGGTAAAAGCCACAATACAGGTAGTCCTCGATATACAACCGCAACTGAGCTTGTAATTATATTTGTAGGTCATTGTGGTTTTAAGTTGAGGTACCCACATGATCGAAAATAATTTTCTGGCCTTTTCCGCAGCAATTGTTAAATAAATACAGAGAGATGGTTAAGCAAACCCACCTGACTGGATGATTTTTGCTAGAAATCAGCCCCCCAAAAAGGCGAATCATGGTCATATGACCACACATTGATGCAACCAGTCATAAAACTGATCCACCCAAGATGCAGTCAAGTGACCGCAGAGAGGCAGGACTATTTATGATGGCCAGCGGTGGGCCATAAAGCACCCGTTCCGTGGCTGTTGTAACTTTAAACAGTTGTCATTAAACAAAGTATGCCTGGCACAAGAAAAGTTATGCTTGGAATCTTCAACATGGTATTGGTGGACACCAATGTGCTCACCGACATCTTCTTTGACACCTGCCTACTCATTCCTCTTGTCTATGTCTGTCTGTCTCTCTACACACACACACACACACACACACACACACACACACACACACACACACACACACACACACACACAATTATGCCTTTCCTGTCGCCCATGCGGAGTTTGCAGCAGATATATTCTCATTGTGCCCTGAGAGAGAAATATCTGCCTCTACCTAGGATCGAACTCACAGCCTCCTGATTGTGAGGCGAGAGCTCCACCTCTAGGCCACTGCACCACTCTACACACACCCACACACCCACACACGTATGTGTGTGTGTGTTGTATGTGTGCAGTTTGTATCCCAATGCTCCTCACCACCCAATCACTGTCTCCATTTCTACTCCTTCAAGATCAAGAAACTTTTATCCAAGAATCACACTTCTCTTCTTGGAGCTACATTCCCAAGATGGCCAAGATACCCTTCCTGTAGGTCTCCCTCCTGTACCTGATAAGGTCTCCCCTCTTTGGAGGACTTCTTCAATGTTGGTCACCATGATCTTCTGAACGTCCTGGAGCTCCGTATTGATGCTGCTTAGGTGGCGCTTTGACCAAGTGTCCAGGTAGGATTTCTTCAGCTTCTGGATGTAAATGTCTGATAAGGAAAAATAGGACAATTCATATCTTCACATAGCAAGTATTTTGTTCCATCTACATCAGCCTTCTACAAGCTGGCACCCCAAACTCTTCCCAACCCACCATGGCACAAGATTCCATATTCAGGCGTGATCCAACCTTGCCTTCCTCTCACCAAAAAGAGCACTGGTTCTCATTTTATTTGTTAGAGTTTGTTAGAATATTCATGACTAGGAGAGCCATGTTAACATGGTTAGCCAATGAATAGGCATAGCAACTGAGTCAGCCAATGGGAGCTAACCATTTCTGAGTCTGTGCAGAGAATCAAAACTGGAACTTAAGCTTAAGGCTGGGTGTGGCTCCAGTCTCCAATCTCCACTCTGTACTCTTCCACTCTGAACTAGAAGCTGCTTGTGTTTTACTTTTAACTGTTGCTACATTGAAGAAGTACTCTACTAATGGTATTGTAAATATATATATTATTATGTTTATAAGGAAGTTATTAAATCCAGCTGAATCAGTCATCTGTGTGTGCTTCTGGTTTTGATTTTGCAACGAACTTTAATAGACGTTTAAACTTTTAAAATCTTACAATGTTAGTAATGGAAATGCCCTCAATGATAACAATATAAATTAAAGCATAATGCTAATTTTATTTTTATATTGTCAATGACAACAATATAAATTAAAGCATAATGCTAATTTTATTTTTGAAATTAAATTAAATTAATTTTAAAATTTTAAATTAAATAGCATTTAATTTTAATTAATTAAAACATGAAACTGTTTAAACCATTCAAACAGAAGAGAATGTCTGCAGCCCAGGATTGAACTGTGGAATACTTGATGTTTTCTGAGTTTGGGGGTTTGCTTGCAGACATGCTCATTACCCAGCAAGTCAACATGATGATGATGATGATGTTACCTAGCTGGCCGATGAAATGTCTCCAAGCAAACAACCAAGCTCAGAGAGGACCAAAAACTCCACTGTTTCAACCATGGTTGTTACGTAGTTTAACATGAAAATGGTATCCCAAGAACAAACCTCTTAATGTTAATTATTTGTTTATTAACCAATTTAGTTAATTAAAGAAACTCTAGCAGAACATCGTTTTGGAAAGCCAGCAAGATGTGGGCACTCTGGACCTTCTGTAGAAAGCATTTCTACAAAACAAGGTCAGCAACAGAGTAGCATCTTTTTCTAGCAGGGATCCATTAATTGGTAATGACCAGCTTGCAAGAGATTGTGGTGGTGATTAAGGAACAGGACGGGGGGGGAGAGAGAGAGAGAGAGAGAGAGAGAGAGAAAGAGCAGACATAAACAATCCGGAAATATCAAGTCGTGGATGCTGCTCCATCCCTGGAGGTCTATGGAGATTCTCAGTCATCCAGGTCATGGTTGTCCCAAAGGTGCTTTTTCAAGAGGCAATTGGACTTTCTAGTTTTTCTTTGAAGACGTTTCGCTTCTCATCCAAGAAGCTTCTTCAGCTCTGACTGGATGGTGGGGAATCCCTGGAGGTTTTTCAAGAAGAGACTGGAAAACCATTTGTCTGGAATGGTATAGGGTTCCTGCGTGAAGACCTCCAAGGTCCTTTCCAACCCTGTTATTCTATGTTCTAAGAACCTTTTCGGTGTCGAAAAGGTCGCGCGGAAACATCACGTGCGCATGTGCACGCTCGTTGGGGCCGCGCTCTGAAAAAGCCGAACTTCCGGGTTCTAGCACGAATGCGCGCCCGACGATCAGCTGGCTGGCGTGCATGCGCAGGCTGGTTTTCAGCACTGCCACACGCGCGAAGGGATCGCGCTCCGGAAAAGCCGAACTTGAGGGTTCTGGCCTGCATGCACACCTGATGATCAGCGGTTTTCGGCACTGCCGCATGGGCGGACAGCTGATCATCAGGTGTGCATGCGCACCAGAAACCCGGAAAACAAACAGGCAAGGCGACATGGCTTCATGTGCCATTTTGGGCACGCGTACCAGGGATGGGTTCTAACTTACCTCGCCTCCGGTTCGTTTCCTCCTGCGCCGCATGGGCATGCGCATTGTGCACTGTGCAGCCCTGCACGCATGTGCAGTGCTGAAAACCAAGCTTCTGCGCATGCACAGAAGCCAAAAACAAGATGGTGGTGCCTATGGCGCCATTAGAGCCGGTTCGGGGGCGTGACCAACCGGTGATCACTCCCACACCCCCAGGGAGCAGGGGGAAATTCCCGCTAACAGTTCGATAGAACCGGTCCAAACCGGGAGCAACCCACCTCTGACGCGTACCAAAGGTTCCCCATCACGGTTCTAATAGGAAGTCAGCCTCATTCTTATATGGTGATATAAGTGAGCTTATATCAAAAACGGCAGCCCAGGTGGTGGAAAAAAAAACTGGGAAGAAGCATTATGTAACAGTTACAGAAATCTTCAATAAAAATCAGAGTTGGAAGTTGCAGATTCTATATTGCCGTGATGGCGAACCTATGGCACGGGTGCCACAAGTGGCACGCGGAGCCATATCAGTGGGCACGCGAGCTCAGGTCCGGCGTGCATGTGCGCACCGGCCGGCTGATTTTCGGGCCTTCTGGGCCCACTGGGAGTCAGGAAACAGGCTGTTTCCAGCCTCCAGAGGGGGTGGGGAAGGCCAATTTTGCCCTCCCCAGGCTCCTAGAAGCCTGGAGAGAGCAAAAAATGGGCGTGCCATTGCATGCTGGGAGTGGGGGGGTCATACGCGCATGCGCGAGGGTGCATGGAATTATGGGTGTGGGCACGCACACGTGATCCCACGCATCCCCCCCCTTTTTGGCACGCGAACCAAAAAAGGTTCGCCATCACTGCTATATTGCTTCCAAACGAGCCTTTAAGACCCCCACTGACATGCGCATAGCTCTTCTTTCCTTCCTCCAACTGCCTGGAGTTTGGCATGACCTACATTCACGGCGGAGGTGTGGGTTTTAACTCCCAGAATCCCCCCCCCAAGCAGCAAAGCCAACCATAGGGCATCTGATCTGGGAAGACGGCCACTTTGAGTACCCTGGCAAGACCTCAACAAAGTGGGCAGAATCTGTGTTAGATACCAATGGCGTTTATTTATTTATTTTATTGGTGACATTTATATACCGCCTCACAGTGCAAGCACTGTCTAAGCAGTTTACACCAATAAGCAATGTATATATTTACATTGCCCCCAACAATCTGGGTCCTCATTTTACCTACCTCGGAAGGATGGAAGGCTGAGTCAACCTTGAGCTGGTGAGATTTGAACCGCTGACCTGCGGATCACAGTCAGCTAAAGTGGCCTGCAGTACCCCACTCTAACCGCTGCGCCACCTCGGCTCTTATAAAGGGGGAAAAAGTCAAAAACGCGTTGTGTTTCAATTGAATGTCCCACTGAAATCAATGGGCAAATGACACTATCAATCCCATTGATTGCAAGGGAAGCACAGTGCAACCAACTTTGTCTCGCCCCAGTCTTTTAGCACATCAAAGCAACCCACCCTTAAACATGTTGATTTATGATCCTGATATTCCTCCAGAGGTCAACACAGAAAAGTTTTTTTCCACCTCAAACCCTCCCCCCCCCCTTTATCCTTACATAATCCTAACAGGTCGATAAAGATAAGGAATAATGATTGGGATGAACTGGGTGAATTTTCCTGCTCATTCATACCAGGGGCGGGTTCCTAATTTTTTTACTACCACTCTGTGGGCGTGGCTTATTTTATGGGTGTGGCTTGCCAGCCATGTGACCAGGTGGGCGTGGCTTGCCAGCCATGTGACTGGGAAGGCGTGGCTTCTCGGATTGCTGAAGGGAGGGGAACTGAGATAGGTCCTGCCGCCCATTCCTCCTCCCCTCAGCAGCTCGAGAAGCCTCAAACGTATGAAAATGCCTAGGATCATCACCGCACATTCGTGGCTTCTCGGACTGCTGAAGGGAGGGGAATGGAGATAACTCCTGCCGCCCGTTCTTTCAGTGTCTCACGCGCTCCCTCAGCCATCCTCCCCTGCTTGGACTCACTGTGGAGTAGGAAGGCAGCGCATGCGCAGTGCCGGAAGCTCGGCTTCTGGGCATGCACAAAAGAAAATTTTAAAAAAAAATTAAAAAAAATTTTTTTAATGCCGGCGCCCAGGCACTGGCAACCGACCGCAGTGGTACTGTGACATCACCAGCGGGCCGCTACCGGTGCTATAGAGTGGACCGCACTGGTAGGAACCCACCACTGATTCACACGCCCTTTCCAGAAAACCAGCTCAATCTATCTGCAGTCTGTCACTGCAGGCAGCCTTCACTCTTTCAGCTATCTAGGCCAGAAACCCCCAACCTTTTGGGCACCAGAGACCGATTCTGTGGAGAGAGGTTTTTCTGCAGACTGGAGGGGATGTGGTTTCATATGCAGCCTGCAGCCCACAGATGGGGCTTCGTTTGTTTGCGCGGCCCAATTATTGGCATGCGGCGGATCGGTGCCAGTCAGCAGAGGCTGGGGACCAGTGGTGGGTTGCTACCGGTTTGGGCGAACCGGTAGCAGCAGTGGCGGAAGGCTCCGCCCATCCACTCGGACATCATCATAGACGTTCTGCGCATGCGCAGAAGGGTCAAGCGCACGGTCCTGTTCCCAAACCAGTAGCAAAGGTAAGTGAAACCCACCATGTTGGGGACCCCTGATCTAGGCAGCTGGTGGTCTATCCAAGATCTTGTCCATCTAATTTTCACGACTCTACACACTGTCCCAAACCGTGCTTTTTTCAGGAGGCAACTGGACTTTCTTGCTTTTTCTTTGAAGACATTGTGGTTCTCATTCAAGAAGCTTCAAAGAACATCTTCCAAAAAGAAAAAAAAGCTTCTTGGATGAGAAGCAAAATGTTTTTAAAGACAAAACAAGAAAGTCCAGTTGTCTCCTGAAAAAAAGCACCTTTGGGACAACCATGACCTGGATGACTGAGAATCTCTTTTTTAAAAAATAACAAATGTTTATTGAGTTTTTAAAACATTAAAAAAAAACATAAATACATATTCACGTTTTTCATTCCTGTGACATCGGCATAAAATCATTATACATATATATATAGTTTCATTTTATTGTTATTTTGTATAATATTTACATTTACAATCATTTGGAAATTTACTTGTTCTTTCTGATTTCTAACCAATTGTAAAAAAATTTCCCACACTGTATAATATTCTCTTTCTTCACGGTTTTGTAGCTCTAAAGTCAGTTTTGTCATTTCTGCGCAATCCATTATTTTTATTATTATCATGTTCTCCGTATGGGGTTTTTTCAACTTTCCATGTTTGTGCAAAGACTATTCTGGTAGCAGTCAAAATATGTATTATAAGGTATTGGTTTTCTTTGGTCCATTGTCCTCTAATAATTCCTAATAAATATATCTCTGGTTTAAATTCAATTTCGGAGTCTGTCATTTCTTGTATCCATACTCTTATCATATTCCAATATCCTCTTGCCACTGGGCAAGACCACCACATATGGTAGTATGTGTGCCATGTCCCTGTTTACATTTCTAGCATCTTGGGTTCATGTTAGAATATATTTTGACAAGTCTAGCAGGGGCTAGATGCCACCGATAATACATTTTATATAAGTTCTCTTTATACGGTGCTGATATGGTCAATTTATAGTTTTTCATCCATAATTTTCCCCAGTGGATGACTGAGAATATCTACAGACTTTACACACAGTTTCCCTGCTCTTCTGCCCTGCCAACAACTGAAATTCAGAAACAGAAATTATACAGGAAAGACTCGTCACAAATTATTCTGGGCCTAGAGCACAACTACCACACTAGATGGCAGTGTTATTATTATTATTATTTTTTAAAAGAGAAACGGGCAGAGGATTGTGGCAGATAAAATTTTGCACTCCGTGGAGGAAGGAAGGAGAAATATTCAACACAGTGTTTCTCAATCTTGGCAACTTTAAGACATGTTTCTGGCAATGAATCCCATCAGAAAGAGGTTTGTTGGCATCTGTGGACACCAGGGTATCTATCCCTATCCTAAAGGTCTGGCTGAGGAATTCTGGGAGTTGAAGTCCACACATCTTAAAGTTACCAGACTGAGAAATTCTGATCCAACAGAGTGAAATTGTGGGGACTCAGGCTGCCCAGGTCAAGAAGCAGACATGGGGAGAATTCTAGGAACGCTCTTTACAAGGTAGTCCTCGACTTACGACCACCATGGAGTCCAAAACTTGCTAAGTGAAACATTTGTGAAGTGAACGCTTCACTTCATTTTACGACATTTCGTGCCACAGTTGTTAACCGAATCACTGCAGTATAAAGTTAGTAACATGGTCGTTAAATGAACCTGGCTTCCCCATTAAGTTTGCTTGTCAGAAGGTTGCAAAAGGGGATCACACGACCCCAGGATACTGCAACTGTCATAAACATGAGCCGGTTGCCAAGTATCTGAATTTTGATCATGCGACTATAGGGATGCTGCAATGGTTGTGTGTGTGAAAAATGGTAGTAAGTCACTTTTTTTCACTGCCGTCACTAAATGAAAGGTTGTAAGTCGAGGGCATTATCTGTATTGCAGAAAAGTAGAACATCAGGACCAGGGGTGGGTTCCTACCGGTGCGGTCTAGTGCGCAGCTCCGGTAGGGACCCGCCGATTATGCAATTTGCGCGCGATGGCTCCGGTGCCGTCTTTGTCGGACAGTCGCACGCGCCACCATCTTTTTAAAAGAATTTTGGGGCTTTTTTGCTTCTGCGCATGCGTGGAAGCAAAATCTCGCTGAAATCTTGTGAGGGGACGTGCGCATGCACGAGATTTCGGCAAGATTTTGCTTCCGCGTATGCGCAGAAGCAAAATCGCGCGAGGGGGCGCATGTGCGTAGCTAGCATGCGCACAAAACGTGGAGATGCACACGCAGCGCCGGTATCAGTAAGTGAGCAACCCGCCCCTGATCAGGACCATGAAAACCCAGGCCATACCTTCCCTGCTCCTGTTTACATGAGCCAAGGTGGCGCAAGGTGGTTAGAGTGCAGTACTGCAGGCCACTTCAGCTGACTGCCGGCTGACTGCAATTTGGCAGTTCAAATCTCACCAGGCTCAAGGTTGTCTCGGCCTTCCATCCTTCCGAGGTCGGTAAAATAAGGGCCCAGATTGTTGGGGTCAATATGCTGACTCTGTAAACCGCTTAGAGAGGGCTGTAAAGCACTATGAAGCGGTATATAAATCTAAGTGCTATTGGTATTGCTCCAGTGGTGGGTTCCTACCGGTGCGGTCCACTCTATAGCACCGGTAGAGGCCCGCTGGTGATGTCACAGTACCGGTGCAGTCGGTTGCTGGTGCCTGGGTGCCGCCATTTTTTTAAATGCCTAAAGCTTCCCAAAGTGGGTGTTTTCCAAAAGCTTAACCTTTTATACTGTTAATTTTATACAGTTTTATACTGTTATTCTTTAGACGAAAACATTGAGGACTGTTAAAAGATACTGTTCTTTTAACAGTCCTCAATATTTTCGTCTAAGGAATCCATGACTGAAACCAAAAATGCTGTATGAGACTTGCTTGTCTTTTAACTATAGCATTTTCTGCATATAAAGGTTGCTGTGATGCCATGGTGTAACACACACTTTGTATGCAAAGCTTTTCATGTAAGGTATAAAATAGCAAAAATAGTAGTAACATCTCTCTGAAATAACTAATATATGACCGGCAACCCACGCCCACCCAGTCACATGGCTGGCAAGCCACACCCACAAAATAAGCCACGCCCACAGAGTGGTAGTAAAAAATTTAGGAACCCGCCCCTGTATTGCTCCATACAAGAAAATCAAGGCAGGATCATTTTGAGCCTTCAGATGACTTCTAAGGATGGGGACAGCCAACCTGAGGCCCAGGAATGCCACGTTGCGGACCTCTTTGTGATGCGATTCCTTATCAGAAATCTATTCACCTTTCCACCTACCAAACTCAATGAAGGCGTAAGGCCGGGACACCGATGAGATTTTCTTCCCGTAAAGTTCCCAGAATTCCGTTTGCAGCTCCTCCAGAAAGGAGAAGGCCAACTTCTTTGAATAGTTAGCTTCGCAGAGTGTCAGGTAACAAACCCCCTGGCTGATCAGGTAACTGTAGGGAAAAATGCAGCAGAAATTAAGGGAAAACGAGAAGAGAAAGGGTGTGATTTGAGAAGGAAATCTGCATGTAGGTTTGGAAACAGTAGATGTCCATGGAGAGTCTCAATCATCCAGGCCATGGTTGCCCCAAAGGTGCTTTTCCAAAAGGCAACTGGACTTGTTGGGTTTTTTTTCCTTGAAAACGTTTCGCTTCTCATCCAAGAAACGAACTGAAGAAGCTTTTTGGATGAGAAGCGAAATGTTTTCAAGGGAAAAAAGCAAGAAAGTCTACCGGTAGTTGGCTTTTGGAAAAGCACCTTTGGGATAATTGGAAACAGTAATTTACAAGAATTCGTATAAGCTTCCCTGTGCACATGCTGTACACATCTGTAAATTATTTGTGAGTGCATCACCATATCTCAGGGTGTGTCATACTTCTCACTATGGATGTTCCATCCTTTTGGGACGAGCACCATTGTGCCACACATCATTATGTCACACACATGTCCAGAACATCTGGAGCAGTGGTGAAATCCATTTTTTTAGTGTTCTGTGGGCGTGGCTTGGTGGGTGTGGTGTGGCTTGGTGGGCGTGGCAGGGGAAGGATACTGCAAAATCTCCATTCCCACCCTGCTCTGGGGCCAGCCAGAGGTGGTATTTGCTGGTTCTCCAAACTACTCAACATTTCCACTACCGGTTCTCCAAACTACTCAACATTTCCACTACCGGTTCTCCAAACTACTCAACATTTCCACTACCGGTTCTCCAAACTACTCAAAATTTCCACTACCGGTTCTCAGAACCTGCTGGATTTCACCCCTGGTTTGATGGTAGCAAACACCCATGGTGTTGTCTGTATTTCCTACATTTCTTGGTTTAAGTATCCCTTTACAAAATTGGCAGCAAATTTGTCAGATGGTCATCAAAGCGAGTGCTCTCAACCATCATAAAATACGAAGCCAAAAGACTTTGTTGTCTAGGGCTAGTTTAACCATTTTTACTTTTAAAAAAAAAAACAAAAACTCTCAAGTATTTTCTTCTCCTCCCACAAAAGCATACAAGTCAGTGGTGGGATTCAAATTTTTTTACTGCCGGTTCTGTGGGCGTGGCTTGGTGGGCGTGGCAGGGGAAGGATACTGCAAAATCCCCATTCCCTCCCAATCAGCTGGGACTCGGGCAGGGGTGGGTTCCTACCAGTGCGGTCCAGTGCGTAGCTCTGGTAGGGACCCGCCGATAACCCAATTTGCGCGCGACTGCTCCGGTACTGTCTCCACCGGGCAGTTGCGTGTGTCGCCATCTTTTTTTTCTTAATTTTTGGGCGATTTTGCTTCTGCGCATACGCGGAAGCAAAGTCGCCCCGAAATCTCACAAGGGGACGCGCGTGTGAGAGAGATTCGGCGAGATTTTGCTTCTGCGCATGCACAGAAGCAAAATCGTGCAGGGGGGTGGGCGCGCATAGCGTGTGCGCACACGAAGCATGAAGGAACGCGGAGCAGCGCACTGGTCTCGGTAAGTGAGCAACTCACCCCTGGACTCGGGAGGCAGAGAATAGATGGGGGCAGGGCCAGTCAGAAGTGGTATTTACCAGTTCTCCAAACTACTCAAAATTTCTGCTACCGGTTCTCCAGAACTTGTGAAACCTACCTGCTGAAACCCACCTCTGATACAAGTGTTATTAAATTGTCATGCATCTGTTCTTTAAAATCTTGGAAAATGAAAGAAGTCTTTTCCTGGCCCTAAAGTCTTTTCTGGTTGCGCATGGCAGGTCTCTGGGATGAAAGTACCACAAAGTGCTACATATTGATAATGCCCCTTTGTATTAAAAATATTAGCT
The DNA here is from genome assembly GCA_023053685.1 of Diadophis punctatus similis. Lineage (NCBI taxonomy): Eukaryota > Metazoa > Chordata > Lepidosauria > Squamata > Dipsadidae > Diadophis > Diadophis punctatus. Next base: position 253,202,169 of record JALIGW010000002.1, read on the forward strand.
TATTGACATCCATCCATCCCTGCATCCCTCCATTTATTTTTATTCCACCTTTTTTATAACTCAAAGCAGTGAGGATTTCTAATACTCCTTCTGCCTCCTATTTTCTCCACAATAACAACTTTGTGAAGTGAGTGGGCTGCTGAGAGTCACCCAGCCGGCTATCATGCCTAAGGGACTAGAACTCACAGTCTCCTAGTTCCTAGCCTAATGCCTTAACTATTAAACTAAACTAGCCCATCCAGCCATACAACACACCACTGCCCTCAATTGACCCTCAGTCAGGGGTGGGTTCCTACCGGTGCGGTCCAGTGCGCAGCTCCAGTAGGGACTCGACGATTACGCAATTTGCGCGCAACTGCTCCGGTACCGTCCTCACACACATCTTTAAAAAAATTTTTTTTGGCTTTTTTGCTTCTGCGCATGCGTGCACGGAAGCAAAATCTCGCCAAAATCTTGTGAGGGGACGCGTGTGTGTGTGAGATTTCAGCGAGATTTTGCTTCCGTGCATGCGCAGAAGCAAAATCTCACCAAAATCACGCAAGAGGGCGTGCGCGCATAGCGAGCGTGCGTGCGCACGAAATGTGGAGGTGTGCGCGCAGCGCACCGGTATTGGTAAGCAAGCAACCCGCCCCTGCCCTCAGTGCTTTATACTAAATCAGTTAAGAACCATCCAAGAAAATATTTGGGATGAATAAACTTAAATGGGTGAATCTGTTGTTTCTTTACAATAGATAAAAACAAGAAGGCTTCAATCAACAAGCTCATTTAGAACCACCCAGGTCACTGAATCATGGCTTGAAATTGGATTAATTTCCTGACCTGTGCTAAGCCTCAATTTCCCAGTTTAAACAACTATGAATCTAGAACTGGCAGAGGCTTCACACAAAGGAGCTGTGTGAACCCTGAAGTTGGCACATCTGACGTTCAGCTTAATTAAGATGATTACTCAATCAAGACATTTAGGGTGAAAATATGATCACAGCAGCAGTGAAATCTACTTACCTTCTCTACCGGTTCGGAAGTGTGTGCTTTTTCACCCTCTGCGCATGCTCAGAACGCTTTGCGCATGTGCAGAGGGTTAAAAACAAGAAAACGGCGATGTCCAGGCAGGTGGGCGGAGCCTTGCACTGCCGCCGCTATTGGTTCTCCGAACAACCGGCGGCCGCCGCTACCAATACGCCCGGATCGGGCTGAAGCGGTAGCATTTCACCCCTGGATCACAGTCCCCTATGTCAGGGGTCTCCAATCTTGGCAACTTTAAGACTTGTGGACTTCAACTCCCAGAATTCCACAGCCAGCAAAGCTAACAAAGCTGGCTGTGGAATTCTGGGAGTTGAAGTCCACAAGTCTTAAAATTGCCAAGGTTGGAGACCCCTGCCCTATGTGTTTCATCACTGTTAATTTTTTAAGCTAAAACAACAGTTGCAGGAACTGGGAATGTCAACACTAGTCTAACAAAGAGAAGGATTAGGAATGACATGACAGCAGTCAATATTTGAGGGGCTGCCACAAAGAAGAGGGGGCCAATCTATTCTCCAAAGCATCTTAGGGTAGAAAAAGAAGCAATGGATGGAAACTTATGAAGGAGAGAACTAAGGTAGAACTAAGGGGAAATTTCCTGACAGGAACAACAATTAACCAGTAGAACAGCTTTGCCTTCAGAAGTTGTGGGTGCTCCATCACTGGAGGTTTTTAAGAAGAGACTGGATAGCCATTTGTCTGAAATGGTATAGGGCAGTGGTGGCGAACCTTTTTAGGCTCGCGTGCCAAAAAAGGGGGGGGCGCGCTCGCGCGCGCTCGCGTGCCCACACCCATTCCCTCCCCCCCACACATGCGCACAACACCCCCCCATGCTGCCCCCTGCGCATGCGCACACACCCCCACCCCCACGCAAAGGCTTACCGGAGCCTGGGACGACGAAACCGGCAAACCGGAAGTGCGAAAAAACGCACTTCCGGTTTGCCGGTGTGCTGTTTTTTTGCACTCCGGAGGGTTCAGGGAAGCTCCCTGAAGCTCCGGAATGCAAAAAACTACAAAACGGACAAACCGGAAGTGCGGAAAAGTGCACTTCCGGTTTGTCCGTTTTGTAGTTTTTTGCATTCCGGAGCTTCAGGGAGCTTCCCTGAACCCTCCGGAGTGCAAAAAACAGCACACCGGCAAACCGGAAGTGCGTTTTTCCGCACTTCCGGTTTGCCGGTGGGAACCCTCGCGTGCCGGCCTCTATGGCTCCGCGTGCCACCTGTGGCACGCGTGCCATAGGTTCGCCACCACGGGTATAGGGTCTCCTACTTCAGCAGGGGGTTGGGCTAGAAGACCTCCAAGGTCCCTTCCAACTTTGTTATTCTGTTATAAAGATTTTGACAGGCAAAAGGGCTGACCAGGTTCCAGAAGTTATTAAATATTTGTGTGAGTTTATAATCTGGTAATGAGTTCCCTCATTATTATTATTATTATTATTATTATTATTATTATTATTATTATTATTATTATTATTATTATTATTATTATTATTATTATTATTATTATTATTATTATTATACAATTGTATCACAGCGGCCAGTTGTTTCGCTGGATTTGGCATTGATTACTAGTCGAGCCCCACCCAGGAGCCTAGGACGTCGTAATGTATTTTCGAAGTATATGTGCGGAACCAACCAGTGCGGCTTTCTGCATTTGACTGATGGTGATTTTGTCAATTTTGAGCTGTTTTAAATGTAATTCCAGTGCTTTTGGGATAGCACCCAGTGTTCCATTATTATTATTATTATTATTATTATTATTATTATTATTATTATTATTATTATTATTATTATTATTATTATTATTATTATTATTATTATTATTATTATTATTATTATTATTATTATTATTATTATTATTATTATTATTATTATTATTATTATTTTATAATAATAAAATATAATAAAATAATAAAATAAAAGATTGGACACACAAGGAATTTGTCTTTGGTGCATATGCTCTCAGTGTACATAAAAGAAAAGATACATTTGTCAAGAATCATGAGGTACAACACTTAATGATTGTCATAGGGTACAAATAAGCAATCAGGAAACAATCAATACTAAATTATTATTATTATTATTATTATTATTATTATTATTATTATTATTATTATTATTATTATAATTATCATTATTATCATTATCATTATCATCACCATCATCATCATCATCATCATCATCATTATTTTAATAATTCAAGTCCTAGGTCATTGCAAGAAATTTCAAGCTGATGGAATAGGCACATTCCTCAATTGCTTCACCATGGGATGGGTGCAGGGGTGGGTTCCTACCGGTGCGGTCTTGCCTGTTCATCACCACAGAGCCGAAGAAGCTGTTGGCGTTTGCGGCGCGGGGCTTCCCCCGCCTGCTTTCCCTGGCCGCCGGGACGCCGCCGTTTGCGTTCTTTTGCCCTCTGCGCATGCGCAAAGCTTTCTGCTTGCGCAGAGGGCAAAAGAACGCAAATGGCAGCGTCCCGGCGGCCGGGGAAAGTGGGCAAGGGAAGCCCCACGCCGCGAACGCCAACAGCTTCTTCGGCTCTGCGGCGACGAACAGGCAAGACCGTACCGGTAGGAACCCACCCCTGGATGGGTGGCATATACATTGAATCAATAATTTTCTTCTCCCTCCTCACTATGAATTGGAAAAACTTACTGAAAAGTCATCGTTCCAGCCTGCAGAGAACATCGATTTGGCGAATGATCCCCAAGTTTTCGGAAAAGCTGTTTGGCTTGATTGTGATATTCTTGGAAGTTCCGATTTGACTTCAGATACATGCGGGGGGGGGGAAAGTTTGTCATTCAAAAAGCCAGAGTAGAAATTGTAATCCCTCACAACTTCGAACAGAAGCAGGTCGGAGAATTCTACCGTAATTTCACCTAACCTAAGTGATGGAGGGAAAATTACACACTCTGCTTTTGCAGTACAGGCAGTCCTCGACTTACAACAGTTCACTTAGTGACCCGTTTGAAGTTACAACGGCACTGAAAAAAAGTGACTTATGACAGTCTTTCACACTTTCACAACCATTGCGGCATCCCCGTAGTCACGTGATAAAAATTCAGCTGCTTGGCAACTGACTCATATTTAGGACAGGTTGCAAGTGCCCCGGGGTCACGTGATCCCCTTTTGTGACCTCCTGACAAGCAAAGTCAATGGGGAAGCCAGATTCGCTTAACAACCCGCGTCGCCAACTTAACAACTGCAGTGATTCACTTAACAACCGGGCCAATAAAGCTGGTAAAATGGGGCAAACTTCCCTTAATCGATGTCTCATTTAACAACAGAAAATATGGGCTCAATTGTGGTCGTACGTTGAGGACTACCTGTATTTAGACACCCTGGTCGTTAAGTCAAGGACTTCCTGCATTTAGCCAGGAAGAGCAAGGCCCTCTTTGATTGGTCCTAACAGAAATCTAAGCCAAGAAAAACGTGACAGGAATAAATAAAATACCTTTTGCTATTCTCCCGTATTCCCGCAACTCTGCCTAAGGGTGGGCGAAGGGTAAACCCCTCCAAATAATAGAGCCGAGGTGGCGCAGCAGTTAGAGTGCAGTACTGCAGGCTACTTTAGCTGACTGTGATCCACAGGTCAGCGGTTCAAATCTCACCGGCTCAAGGTTGACTCAGCCTTCCAACCTTCCGAGGTAGGTAAAATGAGGACCCAGATTGTTGGGGGCAATGTAAATATACATTGCTTAATAGTGTAAACCGCTTAGAGCAGTGATGGCGAACCTTTTTTTCGAGCGCCAAAATAGTGCGTGCGTGCGCTATTGCACCCGCGTGCGTGCCCACACCCATAATTCAAAGCCCCCCACTCACCCCACCCCCCCTGCACATGCGTGCACAACCCCCCCACTCACCCATTTCCCGACTTCCAGTGGGCCCTGTAGGCCCATTTTTTGCCCTCCGCAGGCTCCAGAGGCTTACTTGGAGCTTGGGGAGGGCAAAGACGCTCCCCCGGCCACCCTGGAGGCCCTCTGGAGGCCAAATCACCCTCCCAGAGCCTCCGTGCAAGCCAAAAATCAGCTGGCGGGCACACACATACGTGCTGCAGCTGAGCTAGGGCAACGGCTCGCGTGCCGGCAGATATGGCTCCGCGTGCCACCTGTGGCACCCGTGCCATAGGTTCGCCATCACTGGCTTAGAGAGTGCTTGCACTGTGAGGCGGTATATAAGTCTCACAAGTAAGTAAGTAAGTAAGTAAGTAAGTAAGTAAGTAAGTAAGTAAGTAAGTAAGTAAGTAAGTAAGTAAGTAAGTAAATAAATAAATAAATAAATAAATAAATAGCCAGCAAATAAAATAGCAGGGAGGAGGAGGGGTGGAGAGGCTCGTAAAACCGTCTTTATTTGCTTCAGAATGAACTTTAGAAACCAAATAAAACCGCAGGAGAAACCCATCCATTCTTTCCAATAAAAACTGCCACCTGTCTTTCTTAAAACAACGAGTCTTAAGCAAATCGCAGGTGCGCTCTAGAGCAACCGAGGCGGCTGAGCAATTGGGGAAGGAAGTGGGGGGGGATAGAGCCGCGGTGGGGGTGCAGGACGCCCCTCTTCTCACACACGCACCCCTACTCCCACTCCCACCCCCATTTACCTGCTCCGTTTCTTGCATGGAGGCAGCCAAAAGCAGCCCGTCTTGGACCCGGCTGATCATGGTGAGCAGAACCATGCTGGCAGGAGGGGAAAAGGGGGGCGAGCGAAAGAAAAAAGAGGGTCTTCGACCCAGGGCGGGGGGGGGGGGGAAGGCAGCGTCCCGGGTCCCCCCCGCCGGCTCCTCTTCTTCGCCTCTGTCCCTCGGTGAAGTCTTGCAGCCGGGACTTGAGTCTCCCGCTGACGTGGCTGATCCGGCCGGGGAGGAGGAAGGGGGGGCTGGGGGGGAAAGGGGCGGAGCGAGACAGGCGAGAAGTTTACTTTTGCGAAGTTGCCAGGTCGTGTGTAGTTGTACTGGGGTGTGTCGGAAAAGCGGAACCGCAAAAGTTTTCCCTCCCCGAGCCTCCCTTCTCCGCTTCGGCCGAGCGCCTTCGGAGGATGCCTTGGTGGTTAGCGAGAACTGCGAAAAACACAAGGCCCTTGCGCTTTGCGTGTTGGAGTGGCATTGTTTTTTTCATCGCGCGCGGAAATTTTGCCCGTGGGGGGTGGGGGTGGGGTGGGGCGAGGGGCCGAAGGAGCCGCGATTTATTCGCGCAACAATTTGTACGCCGTTTTCGCTCCTTTAGAACGCGAGCCGCTTTCGCGGTAGAACGTAACCTTCGAGTCAACGTTTGAAAAAGAAAAGAAAAGAACGTGGCGTGTGTGACGTCACAATCCCACTTGTTGAATGTTCTCCCCTCGCCCCCCACCCCACTCCAAAAAGGGGGGGGAGAGATGGGGGAGCCACGTTGTAATCCGCCCCAAGATAAGATCTCGAAAGGGAAAGCATCAAACCTGGACTGTTTGGTAAATAAATGTATAAGCTCTGCTGCTTTCTTCAAAAGCTTGCTTAGCTTTTCAAAACAAGGCAAAGACCGACAAAGGGGCGTGCATAAGCGCACCAGTGTGCCTACCATCCCTGTCCTAATGTTCCCTTTTATTAGTACCCATCTTATGTATATAAACAATGTTATATCTATGTATATAACATGTATATGTATATATCTGTGTGTATATATATATATATATATATATATAGTTGAGTGGGTGGCATACAAGTAATAATAACATTATTATTATTATTATTATTATTATTGTTGTTATTATTATTATTATTATTATTATTATTATTATTATTATTATTATTATTATTATTATTATTATTATTATTATTATTTGTATGCCACCCACTCGATTGTCCCTCCTTGGTTCTTGAGGGAGAAAAATTAACTCCCTCAGAACGGGTTCGCAATTTGGGAGTCGTCCTAGATCCACAGCTAAAATTAGACCAACACCTTGCAGCTGTGGCTAGGGGGGCTTTTGCACAGGTTCACCTGGTGACCAATTGCGACCATACTTGGAGAAGGAGGCTCTACTCATGGTCACTCAAGCCCTTGTCACCTCTCGACTGGACTACTGCAGTGCGCTCTACATGGGGCTGCCCTTGAAGAATATTCGGAGACTTCAACTGGTGCAAAATGCAGCTGTGCGTGCTGTGGTGGGTGTTTCAAGGTACACCCACGTAACGCCTATTCTCCGCCAGCTGCATTGGTTGCCCATTGGTCTTCGGGTACAATTCAAGGTGCTGATCATCATCTTTAAAGCCCTACATGGCTTAGGACCAGACTACCTCCAGGTTCCGTCAGCCAAACAATGCCGACTGGTGGGGCCTAGGGGGAGGGCCTTCTCTGTAGGGGCCCCTGCTCTCTGGAACCAACTTTCCCCAGAGATCTGAATCATCCCCACCTTGCTGGCATTCCGAAAAGCCATTAAGACATGGCTCTTCCTGCAGGCGGGGTGAGTTTGAGACGATTCTATATCTGATGTCTCCCCCATGTATGTTTGGTGTGTGTATATATATATTAACTGTTTTTTAAGCTGTTTTTTAATGATTGATTGGAGTTCTTTATAAAATGTTGTACGCCGCCCTGAGTCCTGAGGGAGTAGGGCGGCATATAAAAACTACCAAATAAATAAATAAATAAATAAAATATCACCAATACGTACTTGATAAAAACAAATAAAAATAAATAAAAATAAAACTTTAATCTTTCTGATTGTGTATCAAAGAATATCGTCAAGAAATCAATGCTTGATGCTGTGGGAAGCCCTCCTCCCCACCCCCAGAAGAATGAAAAAATTTGGGGAAATATTTAAAAAGGCACAATATTATATTTCCCCAAAGGGAAAAATGGAGAAACATGCTCTTAAAAGCAGAAAGCAGTCCCTAGTTTTAATAGCCCACAACTGAGCCGAGGTGGCGCAGCGGTTAGAGGCAGTACTGCAGGCCACTTTAGCTGATTGTGATCCGCAGGTCAGCGGTTCAAATCTCACCGGCTCAGGGTTGACTCAGCCTTCCATCCTTCCGAGGTAGGTAAAATGAGGACCCAGATTATTGGGGGCAATATAAATATACATTGCTTACTGGTGTAAACCGCTTAGAGAGTGCTTGCACTGTAAGGCGGTATATAAATCTCACAAATAAATAAATAAATAAACAGATGCCAGCACTTAAGGAGATAAAGAGCTTATTGAAAGAGGAAGACAACTATCTAGATCAGGGGTGGCAAACTCGCGGCCTGCGGGCTGGCTGCCTCACGTGCTGCCCCCCCGCCCGGTTTAGCGAAGGGGGGGAAAGTCCCAATACCTCACGTGATGACGCGAGTTTGACACCCCTGATCTAGATGGTTCTATTCATAAGCAAAGCAAACACCGCCGGCAGAAATCCATTCAAAACCGGATATTTCGAAACTCCTTGCAGCAAAGTTTGACAGCTAACAAAAGCAGAATGGTAGGATTAGAACAAGTAGCCCCTCACCCAAGATCCAACACAGGACGAAAGCCATTAGCCACAATAGGAATTGCTCAACACCTTTTCAGAACATAAGCCCCTTCATTGCACCACCCCCAGAACAGTTCAAACTTCAAAGTCACGGAAACCTATAAAGATGCATCAGCTCATTCAACCATTTGTTCAGCTGACCCAGAACTGCACTCTGTGTGTGTGTGTGTGTGTGTGTGTGTGTGTGTTTCTGTTATCAATAAACTTTCTTTCCAATCAGCCTCCATCTTGTTTCCAGCATCTTTCTCCCAGCTTGGACTTGAACCAGATAGATTTTCCTTCCAACAATGCCCTTTAACGACTTTTTAAGAAGAGTCTAGAGACAGTCACTCATCTAAAATGTTATAGGTTCTCCTGCTTGAGCAGGGGGCTGGACTAGAAGACTGGCAAAGTCCCTTCCAGCGCATTCTATTCTAAACGACTGGTCTTTATCCTGCTTCAATTTTATCCCCTTACCCACTAGATGTCACGAGTGGGTTACCACGTGACTGGACCTGTTTTTAATCAACTTTTTTTTTGCAGTGTTCAGTAAGCAAGCACCACGGCCATAAAGCAAGTCCATCCTTCACTATGGGCTGCTTTTGCTGAAAACTGGAAGGACATTTAATTTAATAATTTAATTTAATTTAATTTAATAATAGTATTTCTATGCCGCCCAACTCCCTAGGGACTCTGGGCGGCTTACAACAGTAAAAATACATAATAGAATAAAAAACAGTTTAAAACACGATTAAAAAACAATCAACATTTAAAATACATTCAACAATGCATACATACATGGGGCGGTCTAAAGGACATACTGGTTTTCTGCAAAAATGTCCTAAATTGCGGTCATGTGACTGAGATGCAGCAAAAGGCCATAAATGCGGGCTGTTTGCTGAGCACCCAAAATGGAGTCATGTGACCATGGGGCAGCTGTCAGAACTTTGAAACCAGGTCTTAATACCTTTTGGGTGGTGCGTAGTGGTTGCTAAGCAACCGGTCATAGGTCGAGGGCTACCTACACTCTGAGATGGGTGGCCTTGTAAAAAATTTAAATAATTTAGATTAAGAGTTTTGCCTTCAACTGACTTGCAGCAACTACTGTTTTTCAAGACAAGACTCCCTCCCAAAGGAGGCCTCCAAATGCAATTTTAGTGTGACAGAAGCTTTACTTCAATATAGGGAGCAGTTGTGTTATCTAGCTTTAATTAATTTAAAGTAGCATCCACTTTATTTATTTTTTATTCCCTTAGCTTGCAAGGGTTTGCATGATCCTTTAGAGCAGGAGTGTCAAACTCAAGGCCCACAGACTGGATCCAGCCCAAGGGGAGATTAAATCCGGCCTGTGGAGTGATTAAATCTGGCTCGCGGGGTGATTAAATCTGGCCCACGGGGCCGGCCTGGAAATAGAATAGAATAGAATAGAATTCTTTATTGGCCAAGTGTGATTGGACACACAAGGAATTTGTCTTTGGTGTGTATGCTCTCAGTGTACATAAAAGAAAAGATACATTTGTCAAGAATGGTTGTCATAGGGTTCAAGTAAGCAATCAGGAAACAATCAATATGAATATAAATCGTAAGGATATAAGCAACAAGTTACAGTCATACAGTCATAAGTGGGAGGAGATGGGTGATAGGAACGATGAGAAAAACTAATAGTAGTAGTAATGCAGCCTAGTGAATAGTTTGACAGTGGTGAGGGAATTATTTGTTTAGCAGAGTGATGGCGTTTTGGAAAAAACTGTTCTTGTGTCTAGTTGTCTTGGTGTGCAGTGCTCTATAGCGACGTTTTGAGGGTAGGAGTTGAAGCAATTTATGTCCAGGATGCGAGGGGTCAGTAAATATTTTCACGGCCCTCTTTTTGACTCGCGCAGTATACAGGTCCTCAATGGAAGGCAGGTTGGCAGTAATTGTTTTTTCTGCAGTTCTGATTATTCTCTGAAGTCTGTGTCTGTCTTGTTGGGTTGCAGAACCAAACCAGACAGTTATAGAGGTGCAGATGACAGACTCAATAATTCCTCTGTAGAATTGTATCAGCAGCTCCTTGGGAAGTTTGAGCTTCCTGAGTTGGCGCAGAAAGAACATTCTTTGTTGTGCTTTTTTGATGACGTTTTTGATGTTAGATGACCATTTTAGGTCTTGAGATATGATGGAACCTAGAAATTTGAAGGTCTCTACTGTTGATACTGTGTTGTCTAGTATTGTAAGAGGTGGTAGGATGGGAGGGTTTCTCCTAAAGTCTACCACCATTTCTACGGTTTTGAGTGTGTTCAGTTCCAGATTGTTCCGGTCGCACCACAAGGCTAGTTGTTCAACCTCCCGTCTGTATGCGGTTTCATCGTTGTCTCAAATGAGGCCAATCACTGTTGTATCATCTGCAAACTTCAGTAGTTTAACAGATGAATCGTTTGAGATGCAGTCATTGGTATATAGAGAGAAGAGAAGTGGTGAGAGTACACAGCCTTGGGGGGCCCCTGTGCTAATTGTACAGGTATCTGATGTGATTTTGCCTAGCTTCACCTGCTGCTTCCTTTCTGTTAGGAAGCTTGTGATCCACTTACAAGTGTGTTCAGGTACCGCTAGCTGATTTAGTTTAGTTAGAAGAATGTCCGGTATGATGGTGTTGAATGCTGAACTAAAGTCTACAAAGAGGACCCTTGCGTAGGTATTTGGAGATTCAAGATGTTGTAGGATGAAGTGCAGAGCCATATTAACAGCATCATCTGTCGATCTATTTGCTCGGTATGCAAATTGCAGGGGGTCTAACAGTGGATCCGTGATGGTTTTCAAGTGGGACATCACTAGCCTTTCAAAGGTTTTCATAACTACAGATGTTAGAGCAACTGGTCTGTAGTCATTCAGTTCCTTGATGGAGGGCTTCTTCGGCACTGAGATGATAGTGGAGTGTTTGAAGCAAGAAGGAACATGGCATATCTCCAGTGACTTGTTGAAGATTTGGGTGAAGATGGGGGCCAATTGGTCAGCACAGACTTTTAAGCAAGAAGGAGTTATCTTGTCTGGACCTGGTGCTTTTCCTGGCTTCTGTCTGTGAAATAGATCTTGCACTTCCTTTTCTGTGATCACCAGGGGTTGTGAACCCAATGCGATGGGTTCAGTTGTAGGAGGTTTGGCTGTTGTTGGTGTGTCTGGGATGGAAGTTGTGGGGATAGGTGGCTGTAGTTTCCTTTCAAACCTGCAGTAGAACACATTCAGGTCATCTGCCAGTTGCTGATTTCCTTCAGCTTGGGAAGGTGGTTTGCTGTAGCCAGTGATGTTTTTAAGAGTTTTCCACATGTTTGCTGGTTCATTTGTTGAGAACTGGTTCCTTAGCTTTTCAGAGTAGTTTCAGAGTAGATATTTCAGAGGAGAAATATCAAAGGACCGGCCTGCAGTGCCTCTGCCGGCGCGCCCCATTTTTGTTCTCCCCGGCCTCCAGCAGCACTCTGCCAGCCGAAAACAGCCCGTTTTTGGCCAGCAGAGTGCTGCAGGAGGACTGTAATGGACTGAATTACAATTATTGTGGCCTCAAGTAAGCGCCTGGTCTGGATTGAAAACAAACAACATCCTATATCAGAGGTGGGCAAACTATGGTTCTTTGAGGACCTGTGGACTTCAACTCCCAGAATTCCATCCCAGAATGTATGCATGGCTGGCTCAGGAATTCTGGGAGTTGAAGTCCACAGGTCCTCAAAGAACCATAGTTTGCTATGTTAACACTACAGTTTAATGTCAAATTTTACATACTGTAGGTCAGTGGTTCCCAACCTTTTTGTGATCGAGTACCACTTGGAGGTCCCGTACAGTCGCCGCGTACCACCTGGTTCCAGAGAAACTAAATTCGATCAGATATCACTTTATTTCCATAATTGTACCGTTCCTTTTTTGGCCCCGCGCATCCAGCAACTGGATTCTCGGGCCGCTGGGACCAGGTGGGTGGCGTGTGGCAACAGTTGTGTTAGGCAGTAAACATTTTTGTGAAGTAAAAAATAACTAACTAAAAATCGTTCATGACCCCGAAAGTGTTCGCGTACCACCTGGAAGGCCCTCGCGTACCACTAGTGGTACACGTACCACAGGTTGGGAACCACTGCTGTAGGTCCATTTAATCTACAATCAATAATCTATAATTGACAGCCATTTCTATTTACTATCCTGAAAATTTACCTCTGCTGTTAGATCTTGTATTATCATGTTATTTATGTTATTGTATTTTTATTATTAGTTGAATAATGAAAATACAATAGCATAAACAGCTTTTCTGCCTGGAAAAGCAAATTACTATTAAACAATGGGGTATAAATTTAGACATTAAAAATTTAGTGGAGTATGAAGAATAAGTAATAAATGTTTGCCAGTAATGTTTGGTAGAAGAGATAGGAAAATGGTTATAGTAAAGAACTGTGGAAAGATAGCAGGGGAAAAAATGCATCTTGAGCCTGTGTCAAATGCCCACCCCAGGCCACGCCCACCATGGCCACGCCCCCCAGCCCCCACAAAGACACACACCAGCCCTCTGAAGTCAAACACAACCCTGATCAGGCCCTCAATGAAATTGAGGTTGACACCCCTGCTTTAGAGAGCTGGTCATTCGCAAAAAGCAACCAACCACCCCTCATTTTGGCCAAAGCTCCCTTAAGAGGCATTAAACAATACAGATGGTCCTCAACTTACAGCAATTCATTTACTGACCGTTCAAAGTTACAATGGCACTGGAAAAAGTGACTTATGACCATTGTTCACACTTATGACCATTGCAGCATCCCCATGGTCACGTGATTTACATTCAGATGCTTGACAACTGACTCACATTTATGATGGTTGCAGTGTCCCAGGGTCATGTGATCCCCTTTTGCGACCTTCTGATGAGTAAAGTCAAGAGGGAAACCAGATTCACTTAACAACAGTATTACTAATTTAACAACTGCAGCGATTCACTTAACAAATGTTGGTGATTACCTTTAAAGCCCTACATGGCTTAATTACCTTTAAAGCCCTACATGGCGGTCTCCGAGACCGCCTTCTCCAACATACCTCCCTAAGACTGATTAGAGCCCACAGAGTTGGTCTGCTGGTGGTCCCGTCAGCCAAACAATGTCGGCTGGTGGGCCCACAAACGAGGGCCCTCTCTGTGGCAGCACCGGCTCTCTGGAATACACTACACCCCCCCCCCCGAGATCCGCATTATTCCCACCCTGCCAGCCTTCAGAAAAGCAGTAAAAACATGGCTTTGTCGACAGGCCTGGGGAATGATTTTAATACAATATCGATTATTCTTGGTCCCATGAATGATTTATTGGATGGGTTTTTAAATTGTGGTTTTTAATGTTTTTAAATGTTTTAATATTTACTGTTTTTAATAGGTTTTTTATATTTGTTGTTTATTTATTTATTTTATTTATTTATTGCTTGGTCCTTCTATGCCGCCCTACTCCCGAGGCATATGAATTTGTTGCATGTGAATTTTTATTGTTGTGAGCCGCCCAGAGTCCCTGTGGAGTGGGCAGCATACAAATGCAACTAATAAATAAATAAATAAATAAATAAATAAATAAATAAATAAATAAATAAATAAATAAATAAATAAATAAATAAATAAATAAATAAATAAATAAATAAATAAATAAATAAATAAATAAATAAATAAATAAATAAATAAATAAATAAATAAATGTGGGAAGAAAAGTCGTAAAATGGGGCAAAACTCACTTAACATAAATGTTGGGCTCAGTTGTGGTCGTAAGTTGAGGACTACCTGTATTTAAGGTCTTGGGGGTACAATTCGTGTGTGTGTTAAATGCACTTTATTTCCCCAAATTACATTTAAATCCAGTCAGTTCATGTTTAGATTCTCAGATGAGAAGAATGAAAGTCACTCTCAGAAAACAAAATCATTTTGTGTTTTGCAACTCAATGGAGGCAGATTGTGGAGTCAAATCCACCACCCCATTTATTCTGCTTTTCACAATCTGTATTAATTGTTTCCCCCACTAATTTTTACCTCAGAAGAAGTGGTTTTGTCAAGTACTCACCTTACGACCAGTTGTTTAGTGACTGTTCGGAATTATGATGGATCATAATGGGCATAATCAGTTCATTTAATGACCACTGCAAAAAAGGTCATAAAATCGAGTGCAGTCATGTGATGACTCCCTTAATGACCACCCTTATTTACAATCATAATTCCAGGCTCAATTATGGCTGTAAATCAAGGACTATCTGTAGCCCGCAATAATCCACAAATATGTGGCAAGTTCCTATCTTCTTTACACATCTGTAAAGAGCTGCTATGAGATATGGTCAAAAAAGGCAAAATGGCAGCCGCAACAATATGATTAAAACATTGCCTATTTTAAAATATGTGTTAACTGGCTACATTCAGGTAGAATAAACCTAAATTATTCCAGATGTCCTTGGATAAAGTATAATGGTGCACAGAGCTCTTTCATTCTTGTTTTACATCTCTCATTCATGCAAGTAGTAGATGAAGAAACTAGATACAATTTAGAATTGTGATAAACCCATCACTTTGGTTTGCTATCTCTAAATTAATTCTATTCATAATCCCAGCTTGTTCTTAAAAAAGAGGAATCCGGGTTCAGACAGAATTCTAAGCAAGCCATCCCTAGTTTATCTGGAACAAATGAGAATAAATAGTTTGCTTATGCCCATACATCACTCATTCTAAATAAATCAGGAATCAGGGCTTGTATCATTCTAAGCAAACACAGGTGGTGTTTGTTTATCCATTGTTATTTTCCTGTTAGACAACCTGCGACACCTTGGTTGTCTAAAAGAAAAACAATAATGACATTGCTATTTTTCAGAGATATTTCTTTACCAGATCTCTCAATGTCTTCAACAATGGCAGAGCTTCTAATGTATTTTCAAAGATTCTTTAAAAATCCAGGGAGACCTTCAGAGGCCGTACTGAACTATCCTGCAGTCAAACATTAATAGAGGAAATGTTTTATGACATCTTGATTATGGCCTAAACTTTATGATCATATTTATGTCATGAAATATTTAATAACATTTCCGAATTTCAAAAATTGAGTCGTTTTGGATGCATTCTGTAAGTTAGCGCATTTGAGGTACCTTGGTTAAAAAATTGTTGCCCTGCGAGGTACCATTTTGCCCAGTTAAAAGTTACGGGAATTTTTAGTGGTTAGCATCACCCATGTATTAGTTCCCGATTCACTTTCCTGCCACATGTTCACCTGTGCTTGAACTCTCTTTTACACAGAAAGACCACACAGCAGCTTCACAACAAAATTTATTACGACCGCGTTAAAGCGCAATTGTGCATGAAGAATGAGAAGCAGTCAACAGCTGCAGGTTTCGTTAGTTTTTATGTGCTAAATATGTCAGGGGGAGAAGTAGCTTAATTGGTGAGAAAATTCAATTACAGTTCCACTTCCAAGCAAGCACAAATGTGCACACACAAAGTGTGGAGGAGCCCCACCACATAGCCTTTAAATCAGTGGCGGGTTGCTGCCGGTTCGGACCGGTTCGCCTGAACCGGTGGCGGAAATTTGCCCCCGCTCGCTGAACCGGCAGCAATGGCTGGATGGCCACGCCCCTGAACCGGTCTTGAAAGGGCTGGCAAAGAACCCCCTGCGCATGCGCAAAGGCTTCTGCGCAGGTGCGCAGAGGGTCATTTTCCCGACAAAATGCGCACGTCCGACACGATGCAAACCGGGGGGGGGAAGGTAAGTGGAACCCAACTCTGCTTTAAATCTAGATAAATCCGGATAACATCACCTTGAATTTGGGGAATTATACTCTCAAGATATTAAGAGTAAAGATCAGACTGCAGAACAAGCTTTAGCAACATAGCATCTGCAGTTCAGGGGCGAGTTCCTCTTACCTGCCTACCGATGTGCTGCGCGCGCATCATCTCGTTACGCGCGCACGTCCTTTCGTGCAATTTTGCTTCCTGTGCATGCGCGGAAGCAAAATCTCCCGAGGGGATGTGCACATGCGTCCCCTCGCTTGATTTTGCTTCTGTGCATGCGCAGGAAGCAAAAAAAGCCCAAAAATTCTAGAAAAAAGATGGCACCGTGCGACGGACCGGCGAAGACGGCTCTGGAGCCGTCACGCACAAATTGCCTAATCGGTGGGTCCCTACCGGAACGGCGCACTGGACCGCACCGGTAGGAACCCACCACTGCTACAGTTGCTGATTTCTACATCATACCTCCCGCGGGTTGATTCTAACGGATGTCTCAACCCTGGTGACTTTAAGATGTGCGGACTTCAACTCCCAGAATTCCCCAGCTGGGAGTTTAAGTCTACACATCTTAAAGTTGCCACGGTTGAGAAACACTGCTAGAAACAAAAAAAGTTCATTGCATGCAATTCATTGCCTTGAATGAGAGTTTTTCAGCTGTGGCAACTTTAAGATAGTAGACTTCAACTTCCAGAATTCCCTAGCCGGCCATGTTGGCTGGGGAATTCTGGGAATTGAAGTCCACGTGTCTTACGTCTGTCAAGGTTGAGCAACCCTGCTTTAATGCCTTCCCTTCAAATTTGATAAATTCCAAAACTTCCCTTGTGCACGAACACTGTATTCCCGCAAACAGGAATACTATGTCATTTCGACCGCTCTTTTGTTTTGTTTTGTTTTGAATATTTGGAATGGGATGTACCTTATAGTTTAATTATTAAAAGAATTTACATGGCTGTCCATCTCACAGCAGAAGCTTCGTACCTAGACATTGTGTGAGAGACTGCCATGGGGCCCAAAATCTGAAAAGTCCCGTGACTAGGGAGAAAGAGGAGAAGGCTCTCGCTCTCCAATCTAGGCTTGTGAGCTTCCCCAACACAGCCAATAGGCCACTATGTGACTCAGAATGCTGGTTTGCATGGGTTGATAGCCAGACCCAGCAGTTCTTAATAAAACAGGATGCATAATATGTTTAATAATTAGAAGACCATCAACCCAGCTGCCGTGGCCTAGAGGAAGAGCTCTTGCCTCACAATCAGGAGGTTGTGAGTTCGATCCTAGGTAGATGCAGATGTAAGGGTCTCCTGCTTGAGCAGGGGGTTGGACTAGATGACCTGCAAGGTCCCTTCCGACTCTGTTAATGTAATCTAAACCTGTCTCTTTTCTTCGCAGGCAAATGAAAGCAGCTGCATTTACCGTATTTTTCAGAGTATAAGACGCAACGGAGTATAAGACGCACCTTAGTTTTTGAGGAGGAAAATAGGGGAAAACAATCTGCCTACCAGGTATTCATCTGGCTAGTGTCCTTAGTCTGGTCAGCTTCAGCACATTATTTTATCACCTGGTTAGGACTTAAAAAAACCTTCTTCAGAGAGAGTAACAATAAGAGCTGGGAAGATGGTTAGCACCTGGTTAGGGCTAGAAAAAAACTTATTCGGAGCAAGTAGAGCAATGGAAAAAACCCTGCAAAGACTTAGGGCTGGAAAAACATTCTTCGGAGAGAGTAACAATGAAAGAGCCTGCAAGCCGGTAAGAGCTGGGAAGATAGCTAGCACCTGGTTAGGGCTAGAAAAAAACTTATTCGGAGCAAGTAGAGCAATGGAAAAAACCCTGCAAAGACTTAGGGCTGGAAAAACATTCTTCGGAGAGAGTAACAATGAAAAAGCCTGCAAGGTAAGAGCTGGGAAGATCGTTAGCACCTAGTTAGGGCTGGAAAAAAAGCTTCGAAAAAGCTACATTCAAAGTATAAGACGCACCCAAATTTTCAACCACTTTTAGGGAGGAAAAAGGTGCGTCTTATACTCAGAAAAATACGGTATTTTGTCGTTTTCAAATAAACTCTAGACTTTAATTTACTAGACCTATTGAACTATTTCCCTAGGATGGCTTTGCGCAGGACAATTGGAGGCCTCCGGATTCAGAAACATTGCACTAAACATCAAATTACTTCGGAAAAGGGCTAAATGAAGAGCTCTTCCACTGCAGGGACGCATTAGCTGAGACGTTACGCATAGTGCTTTTGGGATAAACATGCTAAGCTTAAATCCACAGTCTATTGCAAATAGAGATTTTTCCCACACCCTTAATCAACGGTACGTTCCTTTTCATGCCGCCCCAAAACCGTTAAAAATCAGGGCAACGCTGTGACTTTTCATTGGCCCTCTAAATACATGTAAGTCTTCGACTTAACAATTTAGATAGTGACCGTTCCAAGTTACAGCGGTGCTGGAAAAAAGTGATTTACAACTGGTCCTTGAACTTATGACCATTGCAGCATCCTTGTGGTCATGTGATCAAAATTTGGGTGCTTGGGAAACCGACATGTTTACAACAGTTGTAGAGTCCTGGGGGGGGTGTGTCACATCATTGCCTTCCCAGGGGATGTCCGGCAAGCAAAGTCAACGGAGAAAGTCAAATGTGCTTGATGACTGTGTGATTTGCTTCATGACTACGGCAAAAAGATAAAACCAGCCACGACTCGCTTAATGACCATCTCGCTTAGCAACAGGCGTTTCAGTCCCAATGGTGGTTGTGAGTCGAGGAGTACCTGTACTGTCACTATTGGCTTTTGGCAGGGAGGAGGCAGAGAGGGAGGGGCAGAGTCCCCACCAAGCATTGGAAAGGATAGATGTCAACCCCCACTCCCTTCCAGCATTGATGACGTTACCTAGTTTGGTCATGAAACGTCTGCGAGGAAAAACAACAAGCTCCGAGAGCATCGAGTACATGTCTATAGCCAGGATAAAAATTAGTCATTTGCAAAGCTGTGTTGTGCTGGAGTGTGAGTTTTTTTTTCTCATCCTTTCCTTGCAAAGCGCGGTACCTTTCCTGTACAAAGTCTTCCAACATGGTTTGATTTTCAGTTGCCGACTTCGAGGTCAACCCAGTTCCAGCTTCTGACCAGGTCAAAAGTCATTTGAACTCCCAAACAATGGAAGGAAGGAGTTTCATAGGCCGCTGTGTAGAAAGGAGGGCTGTCTTCCTAGCAAGGGTGGGGCAGCAAGGCCCGGAGGAAGGGCGGAGCGCTGGTCTTCCATCCGGGCCC
Source organism: Diadophis punctatus similis (assembly GCA_023053685.1). Classification (NCBI taxonomy): domain Eukaryota; kingdom Metazoa; phylum Chordata; class Lepidosauria; order Squamata; family Dipsadidae; genus Diadophis; species Diadophis punctatus. The sequence continues at coordinate 253,221,638 of JALIGW010000002.1, forward strand.
CTTGAGCTGTGAGCAGTAAATCCAGCAGCCCTTGAATCCCCACTGGAATAGGAGGCTCCGTGCGCTGGTCCTCAAGACGCTGGCTCTGCGGAAGAGGGAGAAGGAGTTAGAGGCTACAGCAATAGTGGGTTCCAATTATCTTTGCTATTGGGAACAAAGTCCTCCAAGGTATAGATGCAAATGAAGTCCAGGGGACAGCACCTAGCATGGGATTGGAGCTCTCCTCTTGATTTTTTTTTTACCCTCCAGAAAGGTCCCTGAACTGGGCCACCTGCAGGTTTAATGCAGGGGCGGGTTCTTAATTTTTTTACTACCACTCTGTGGGCGTGGCTTATTTTGTGGGTGTGGCTTGCCAGCCATGTGACCGGGTGGGCGTGGGCCTCAGGAGTTTGGCAGCGGCCGGAGAAGCGGGAGGGGGGCATTGCCCACCCGCAACGCAGCCCCCCGCAGTGGAAGCAGCAAGACCGCGGCAGTGGTTCTTCTAGGAGGCTCCGTCCGGCCTGAATGCTTCTCCCCATTCGATGATCCTAGGCTCCTGCCGCCCGTTTCCCCTCTCCTCAGCAGCTCGAGAAGCCTCGAACGTGCGAAAATGCCTAGGATCATCACCACGCGTTCGTGGCTTCTTGGACTGCTGAAGGGAGGGGAATGGAGATAGCTCCTGCTGCCCATTTTTTCAGTGTCTCACGCACTCCCTCAGCCATCCTCCCCTGCTTGGACTCACTGTGGGGTAGGAAGGCAGCGCATGCGCAGTGCCAGAAGCTCAGCTTCTGGGCATGCGCAGAATAATTTTTTTTTAAATGTAAAAAATTGTTTTTTAAAAAAATGGCAGTGCACAGGCACCGGCAACCGACTGCACTGGTACTGTGACATCACCAGTGGGCCGCTACCGGTGCTATAGAGTGGACCGCACCAATAGGAACCCACCACTGGTTTAATGTAGATGAAAATCTAAGGATCTGCTTTAAATGAAAGTCTATGGAGATTCTCAGTCATCCAGGTCATGGTTGTCCCACAGGTGCTTTTTTCAAGAGGCAACTGGACTTTCTGGTTTTTAGATTTAAATTTAGATTTATTATTGGAGTTGGAAGGGACCTTGTAGGTCATCTAGTCCAACCCCCTGCTCAAGCAGGAGTTTGTACACCCTTTGAGACAGATGGCAGTCCAGTCTCTCCTTGAAGGTCTCAAGTGTTGGGGCTCTCACAACCTCCGCAGGCAAGCTGTTCCACTGGTTGATCGCTCTCACCGTCAGAAAGTTTCTCCTCACTTCCAGGTTGAATCTCTCCTTGGTCAGCTTCCATCCGTTATTCCTTGTTTGGCTTTGAAGATGTTTTTGAAGATTTTCTTTGAAGATGTTTCGCTTCTCATCCAAGAAGCTTCTTCAGCTCTGAGAAGCTCATCCAAGAAGCTTCTCAGAGCTGAAGAAGCTTCTTGGATGAGAAGCGAAACGTCTTCAAAGAAAAACCAGAAAGTCCAGTTGCCTCTTTAAAAAAAAAGCACCTTTGGGAGTTTAAATGAAAGACACCCCAAACTTTATCCTTCATCATCTTGTGGTATTTTTGTCATAGCCCTCACTGACTTCCCTCAGCAGATGAAAAAGAAGGCAGGAGTGAATGTGTATGTGTGTGGTTTTTTACACACATACACACACCAGTGGTGGGTTCCTACCGGTGCGGTCCATCTATAGCACTGGTAGCAGCCTGCTGGTGACGTCACAGTACCAGTGCGGTCGGTTGCTGGTGTCTGGGCGCTGCCATTTTTTAAAAAACAATTGTTTTTTAATTTTTTAAAAAATTTTCTTCTGCGCATGCCCAGAAGCCGAGCTTCTGGCACTGTGCATGCGCTGCCTTCCTACTCCACAGTGAGTCCAAGCAGGGGAGGATGGCTAAGGGAGCGCGTGAGACGCTGAAAGAACGGGCGGCAGGAGCCTAGGATCATCGAATGGGGAGAAGCAGTCAGGCCAGATGGAGCCTCCTAGAACAACCGCTGCCGTGGTCTTGCTGCTCTTGCTGCGAGGGGCTGCGTTGCGGGTGGGCAATGCCCCCCAGTTCTGCAGCCGCTGCCAAGCTCCCGAGGCCCATGCTCACCCGATCACATGGCTGGCAAGCCACACCCACCAAATAAGCCACGTCCACAGAGTGGTAGTAAAAAAATTAGGAACCCGCCCTTGACACACGCACACGCACACGCACACAGTCCCAAAAGAGCAATTCGTGTAGTTTTAAGGTTTTTTAAAAGCGATGGATGTATGCATCAGAGATACCGGTAGATAAATCTCCAAGAAGCAGTAAATTGTTCGAACACTTTTGTAGCTATATTTATTATACACAGTTACATTTAGTTTATTCTCGTTTCATAAAATTCACTGCTACTAGATGAAGACAACGACTCTGAAATCTTTTCCAGCTTAGGCCCATTGAATCGTAAAACTAAACATTTGCAGAGCCTATGAATGCATCCAATAAAACCCACACCTGACTAATTTTATTGGTTAGCGAATCCTCCCCAAAGAAGAAATTTATGTGAGGTAAATTTAATTTATTTGCCACCTTATGTGCTACTTGGGTGACTCAGACTGTGTGTAAGGAGCCAAGGAGTTGACTTCGGAGAAGGAATCTAGAGGCTTTTGGGTGGGGGAGCGGGGAAATCAACCAAAAACTGGAATCCAGAGAGGTGGGAGAATATTCCAGGGACTATAAAAACCCATTGTGGTACAGGTAATCCTCAACTTACAACCATTCGTTTAGTGACCATTCAAAGTTACAACAGCACTGAAAAAGTGACTTTTTCCACTTTTTTATGACCATTTTTCACACGACTGCTGCAGCATCCCCATGGTCACCTGATCCAAATTCGGATGCTTGGCAACTGGTTCATATTTATGACGGTTGCCGTGTCCCAGGATCACCGTCACTTTGTCGACTTTCTGACCAGCAAAGTCTTTTCATCGTTCCTATCACCCATCTCCTCTCACTTATGACTGTATGACTGTAACTTGTTGCTTGTATCCTTACGATTTATATTAATATTGATTGTTTCCTGATTGCTTATTTGTATCCTATGACAAACACTAAGTGCTGTACCTCATGATTCTTGACAAATGTATCTTTTCTTTTATGTACACTGAGAGCATATGCACCAAAGACAAATTCCTTGTGTGTCCAATCACACTTGGCCAATAAAGAATTCTATTCTATTCTATTCTATTCTATTCTATTCTATTCTATTCTATTCTATTCTATTCTATTCTATTCTATTCTATTCTATTCTATTAAGTCAACGGGGAAGCCAAATTCACTTAACAACCGTCTTGCTAAATTAATAACTGTGGCCATTTACTTAACAACTCCGGCAAGAAAGTTTTCAAAATTCACTTAGCAACTGTCTTACTTAGCAACAGAAATCTTGGGCCGAATTGTGACTCCAAATCAAGGGCTACCTGTATAAGAAGGAGGGAAGAGAAGGCATGGGCAGACTGTCTATGGCAGGGGGATGTCAAACTCAAAGCCCGCAGGCTGAATCTGACCCGCAGGGTGCTTAGATCTGCCCCACGGGGCCGCCCAGGAAACAGTGAAGGACCAGCCCATGGTGCCTCTGCCAGAGAAAACGCGGCCCTCCTGAGCTCCATTTTCGCTGGCAGAGGGTTGCAGGAAGCCGTCGCAGCCAGAAACGGAGCTCGGGAGTCCGTTCTTGCTGGCAGAGCGCTTGGGCCACCACAGGCGCCACCGACATGAGTGACGTTCATCTGGCCACACCCACCCTAGCCACACCCATCCTGCCCCCCCAAGGTCAAACACAACCCTGATGTGGCCCTCAATGAAATCAAGTTTGGTCTATGGAGATTCTCAGTCATCCAGGTCATGGTTGTCCCAAAAGTGCTTTTTCAGGAGGCAACTGGACTTCCTTGTTTTTCTTTGAAGACGTTTCACTTCTCATCCAAGAAGCTTCTTCAGCTCTTCTCGGAGCTTCTCAGAGCTGAAGAAGCTTCTTGGATGACAGATTAACAGATTTAACAGAGTTGGAAGGGACCTTGCAGGTCATCTAGTCCAACCCCCTGCCCAAGCAGGAGACCCTGCATCTGCCTCTACCTAGGATTGAACTCACAACCTCCTGATTGTGAGGCAAGAGCTCCACCACTAGGCCATAGCAGCTGAGAAGTAAAATGTCTTCAAAGAAAAACCTCAGGGAGTAGGGCGGCATAAAAGAACACTAAATAAAAAAATAAAAAATAAAAAATAAAAAAAATAAAAATAAAAAAATAATAAATAATAAATAATAATAATAAATAAATAATAAATAAATAATAAATAAATAATAAATAAATAATAAATAAATAAACAAACAAACAAACAAACAAACAAACAAACAAACCAGAATGTCTAGTTGCCTCTCGAAAAAAGCACCTTTGGGATATGAGTAGACTTGCGAGATTTTGTAATTATAGCCTACAAGAAGTCCTCAATTTTTGACCAGTCGTTTAGCAAACATTCAAAGTTACAATGGACCCCCCAAAAAAAGTTACCACCTGATTCCAAAGTTCTGATGTCTGTCCCCCAGTCTTATGAGTGCATTTTGGACACATGGCAACAAGCCATAATTATTTTACGGCTGTTTGCAACGTCCTGCAGTCACGTGACTGCAATTTATGACATTTTTACAGAAAACTGGTGTTCACTTCAGGTTTTCAGCAAAAACAGTGGGCTCGCAAACAATGGGCTAGCCGAATGGCCACCACAAAAAAAGGTTGGAAAATCAAATTGGTCCTGTGAGTGATCCACTTTATGTCCATCATGACTTATGACTGAAATGGGAAGGGTCCATTATGGTGGTAAATTGAAGACTATCTGTATCTGCCCCAGCTGGCTTTGCCTCTTGATTCTGCATTTCTTTTTTTAAACTAAATTTTTTTGTCACGATGTGGATATTGCCAGTTGAGCACCTCTGAAATATTTCTAGGTTTATTGTATTTTCTAATCAAGCAGACATGTGATATGTTTTACTACGCATGTGTGCATTCCAGGAGTCTCCTCCTTCCTTCTTCTCCTGTGAGCCTCGCCCGAGGCAGACGTGAATTCTTAGCTGAGAAAATGTAGCTTATTTAAGGTTTTTATTCTTTTGTTACTTTTGTACTAAAATAAATATTTTGTTAATTAGAATTGAATCTCGGTTTTATTTTCTAAGTAAGAATGACTTCGAAGATCCTATATAACCTCTTTGATAGGAAAATTCCTATCCGTCATTTTTTTGTGGCCTGAAAAAGTTTGAAAACGCCTGCCTTTCGCCATATGGTAAAAACATCAGATGAACGACACCTAAAAGCTAACTGTGCGGCCAAATACTTATGGATTAATAATAATGAAACTCTATGGAAAAAGAAATTCCCTGTTATACCAATCGTGATTGGAACCCTTGGAGAAATATCTAAAGGTTTAATATTGGAGGGAAAATTTGAATTTATCAGACACAAACACCCTAATTTTACCTCAAAAATTACCTTGCCTGGAACTGTCTGTATCCTCAGCTCCTGCCTTAAACACTCTTGGCTCCTTGGTGGACTTGAATTATTAAGTTTTCATCTGCCATTGAGTATGAATCTGATTGTAGATTATCCCCACACTAATAATAATAATACAGGTAGTCCTTGACTTACAACAGTTCATTTAGTGACCATTTGAAATTATAACAGCACTGAAAAAAGTGACTTATGACAACAGAGATGAGGGGGTCAGGCTGTTCTCTATGGCACCAGAAAGCCAAACAAGGAATAATGGATGGAAGCTGACCAAGGAGAGATTCAACCTGGAAGTGAGGAGAAACTTTCTGACGGTGAGAGCGATCAACCAGTGGAACAGCTTGCCAGCGGAGGTTGTGAGAGCCCCAACACTTGCGACCTTCAAGGGGAGACTGGACTGCCATCTGTCTCAAATGGTGTAGGAACTCCTGCTTGAGCAGGGGGTTGGACTAGATGACCTACAAGGTCCCTTCCAACTCTAATAATAAATCTAAATAAATCTAAATAAATCTAAATCTGTTTTCCAAGGCACCAGAAGGCCAGACAAAGAATAATGGATGGAAGCTGACCAAGGAGAGATTCAACCTGGAAATAAGGAGAAACTTTCTGACAGTGAGAGCACTCAACCAGTGGAACAGCTTGCCAGCGGAGGTTGTGAGAGCTCCAACACTTGAGACTTTCAAAGGCAGATTGGACTGCCATTTATCCGAAATGATGTAGGGACTCCTGCTTGAGCGGGGGGTTGGACTAGATGACCTACAAGGTCCCTTCCAACTCTAATAATCTGTATCTGTATCTATTTTTCACACTTGTGACCATTGCAGCATCCCCATGGTCACGTGATTTACATTCAGATGCTTGACAACTGGTTCATATTTATATTGTAGTATCCCAGGAACATTTAATCATCTTTTGTGACCTTCTGACAAGCAAAGTCAGTGGGGAATCCAGATTCACTTAACAACGGTGTTGCTAATTTAACCACTGCAGTGATTCGCTTAACAAATCTGGCAAGAAAAAGTTGTAAAATGGGGCAAAACTCACTTAACAAATGTCTTGCTTAGCAACAGAACCTTTGGGCTCAGTTGTGGTCCTATGTCAAGGACTACCTGTACATAGAGAAGCACAGTCTTCTCTCACACTTCCTGCAACAGGTTCATGGTCTCTTGCTGCAATAATATTTTTCTTTTCTAATTTGCGCTGCTAACCTCTATAAATATGTTCCTGACAGCTGACATTAAAAAATGGGAACTGCAATAAAATGAAAATCTAAACAATGTTTTAAAGTTCTGAGTAGATACTCTTCATTTGAGCTTTTGGATTAGCTTTTGGCTGGTTTGGGGTTTGTTTGTTTTTTTCTTAAAAATTCTTCAGTTTTTCTGCAAAACTTGAAGTTTCAACCAATCTCCAGAAATTTTACTCCTGATGGATACAAATTTTGATTAAATAAACAATGGCATTTCCATCCTGAATAGACTAGGTCAGGGGTAGGCAAAGTTGGCTCTTCTATGACTCGTGGACTTCAACTCCCAGACTTTCTGAGCCAATCATGCTAGCTCAGGAATTCTGGGAGTTGAAGTCCATGAGTCATAGAAGAGCCAACTTTGCCTACCCCTGGACTAGGTGGTTGTGAGGTTGTGTAAGGGTGATGTAATTGTCATTGTTAACTGTTCTATATTGATTTTGCTTTCCCTTCCTAGCGTGGATGTCTTGCATTGTTACAGTCAGTTTATTTATCCTTTCATATACTGCCCAGAGTTGCTGGTGGGCAGGAAGCCTTAGAAATAGATTAAATAAATAAATCCTCTCCCTGGAATTGTTATTCATTTATTTTATTATTTTTGCATAAACGACAATACCTTTTTTTTCCTTTGCACCACGGTAATTCCAAAGGAGAGACCCAGAAGGGGATTGCAGCCATAAAACTAGGGTTTATAAAGCCGTAAAACCATCTCATTACAACAACTTAAATCCTAAATTCTACAATTTTGAGTGTTTGGGATGAGGATGGCCCTGGAAAGATAAAAAGAGTCCTCCAGGAGGACTGGAGCTGGGAGGATCAATGGCACGTACATACCTGGTGAGCTAGAATAGTGTCATAGAGTTGGTCTTCCGATATCCCAGGATTCTCTTCGCTTGCAACTTCAGGCCCTGCAAAATCCGCTCGCTGGTCGTTGAGCCTCCGGGCCTGGATTGTGGCCACCATGTCGAAAAACTCTTCAGCTTGGAGGGAAGTCAGAGAAGAGAAAAAGACTGTGCAAAAGGAAGGAGAAGAAGGAGAAGAGGAAGGAGAAGAAGATGGAGAAGACGGAGAAGAAGGCGGAGAAGGAAGAGAAGGAGGAAGAGGAGGAAGAGGAGGAAGAGGAGGAGGAAGAAGAGGAACAGGAGGAGGACGAGGAGGAAGAGGAGGACGAGGAGGAACAGGAGGAGGAGGAGGAACAGGAGGAGGAGGAGGAACAGGAACAGGAGGAGGAGGAGGAGGAGGAGGAGGAGGAGGAACAGGAGGAAGATGATGATGAGAAAGATGAGGAGGAGGAAGAGAAGGAGGAGGAAACAAAAACAACAACATTGGATGAATTCATGCCCCACAATTATCAAGCTCGCCCCTTTTCTAATTTTGCGCAATCCACTTGAAGCATCGTTTCTTCAGACGCTTGGATCTGCGCATTACATTACAACAAAGCAAAACAACAAGCCACGCTAGTTAAAACTTAACTAGATTTGTGCGTGGTAGGAAATGCTGCTACTACTACTAAGCCCCGAGTGTTGACTTGGATAAGCCTATATTAAGAACTGAGGCAAGGCATCCGATTGACTCACAATGGAAACTGCCCCTGAGGGAATTCTGGATAAGGAATCAGAGCCACACATTCCTGAACAGCCGTGCAAAAGAGGAGGATGAGCTTTCGACAACACTGAGACCAGACCAGTTGTGAGGCTCCCCTTGCCTTAACCTCCTCCAGCACCCCTCCCTCCCATCCCTTGCAAGGAAGGGGTGAGGACCTCCAGCAGCCCCCCGCCCCTGATTCTGCTTGCTCCCTCTGCACAGCACAACCACCTGGGAAAAAAAATCTATCCGAATTTTGAGCGAGTTGTAGGCCACTTGGCTGGGCCTGCAAGAACGAAGCCAGATCCAGCAAGGCCCACAGCCCTGGCCAGCTATGTGTGAAAGTTTTGACCAAAAGGCCACCGGAGAAGCTGACCCAGAGATCTTGGCAAGATTTTTCAGAAGTGGTTTGGCCATTTCCTCCTTCATGGGGCTCGGAGAGAGAATGTCTTGGGTGCAAGTAAACCAGCAAGAGCAGTAGAGTTCGAAGCGCTAAAAGTTTATTATATGCTACCGTACCACTACACGGTGGTGACGATTGAGAATCGTCTCAAACTCAACGGAGTTTGAGATGATTCTATATCTGATGTCTCCCCCATGTATGTATGGTGTGTATTTATATATTTCTTAACTGTTTTTAAGTTGTTTTTTAACTGTTTGGAGGTTTTATAAAATGTTGTATGCCGCCCTGAGTCCTGAGGGAGTAGGGCAGCATAGAAAAACTACCAAACAAACAAATAAATAAATAAATAAATAAATACACACACAAGAATTTGATCTGGCAAACTGGCGCTAGATAAGGATTTCAAACCTTTCAAAGAAGCCCCTTCAACAAAACTAGTATCTGCACGTTTTTGTGTGTGTGTGTGTTTGTGTAAAGCATTTCCTTGAAAAATGGGAGTCCCCTCTGTTTCTGGACTTCCTAAAAGTTGGACATTTTAAGAGAAATGATCTTTCTCAGCGTGGTTTCTGGGGGGAAATATAGAAGAGCGAGTTGGACATTTCTGAGTTTTTAACATTTCCCTGTCTCCTAAAGTGACCATCATTCTGTCCTTGAAGGTTGTTGCAGAGCCCAGGTTGATATTTACAGTGAAGTTCATTCACAATAACAACTGGCATTAAAATGAAGGCATTTGTTGTGTTCCTCTATGGTAGTTGTGTTCCTCTATGGCCGTGATAGCGAACCTATGGCACCCAGAGCCCTCTCTGCGGGCACGCGAGCTGTCACCCAGCTCAGCTCCACCGCACATGCCTCCCGCCGGCCAGCTGATTTTCGGGTATCTGCCTCACATGCGCGGAGGGCGGGGCGCATGCGGGAGACGTGTGTGCATGTGCGGGGGTTACACGCGCATGCATGGGGCGGCCACCACCACAGCCCGTTTTTGGTCCCAGGAGGCTGCAGGGAGGCCTGCTAGGCCGAAAATGGGGCGGGGGGGTCGCGCACGCATGCACGAGGGAGTGGGGGGATTATGCGTACATGCGCTGGGGTGGTGGGAGTGTGGGGGGGGTCGTACATGCGTGGGGGTGGGGTTGTCACACGTGTATTGCATTATGGGTGCCAGCAGGCACGCACACACGTTGTCGTGCACGCACACGCTTTCAGCATGCGACGAGAAAAAAGTTAGCCATCGCTGCTCTATGGTATCCAAATATCAGGAGGGGTTTTCAGATGAACACAGCTTATTCAAAGAGATTAAAACCACCATTCATGTAGCAACCATTTGAGTTACAATGGCACTGAAAAATGTGATTTACGGCCAGTCCTCAAACTTACGACCATCTCAGCATCCCCACGATCACATGATCAAATGTGGGTGTTTGGCACTAGCATGTATTTTTGATGGTTATAGCATTCTGAGATGATGTGATCACCATTTATGACCTTTATGACCTTTCTAACTGGTTTCTGACAAGCAAAGTTAATGGGGAAAGCCAGATTCATTTAATGACTGCATGATTCACTTAACAACTGTGGTCATAAGTCGAAGACTATCTGTAACTCATAGATGCCTTCTCACTAGAAATAAAAAGAGCCTCTCCTTTTAATTTCAGAAATTCCTATTAATATATCGGGGGGGGGGGGAAATGCACCATCTGAGTCTTTTTCCTGTGGTCCTGCACACCTTCTGTAATCCACTATTGTGGATTAATATGGACCACTAGTAGTCCTCGACTTACAACCACAATTGAGCCCAACATTTCTATTGTTAAGTGAGACATTTGTTAAGTGAGTTTTGCCCCATTTTTACGCCCTTTCTTGACATAGTTGTTAAGTGAATCACTGCAGCTGATAACTTAGTAACAGGATTGTTAAATGAATCTGGCTTCCCCATTGATTTTGCTGGTCAAAAGGTTGCAAAAGGTGATCACATGGCCTTGGGACCCAGCAACGGTCCTAAGTATGAACCAGTTGCCAAGCATCTGAATTTTGATCTCATGATCATGGGGATGCTTCAAAAATCGTAAGTGTGAAAAATGGTTGCAAGTTACCTTTTTCACTACCGTTGTAACTTTGAACACTCACTAAATGAACTGTTGTAAGTCAAGGACTAACTGCACACAAAGTTCTATTCTATTCTATTCTATTCTATTCTATTCTATTCTATTCTATTCTATTTGCTATTCTACTCTACTCCACTCCACTCCACTCCATCACTTCCCACCCATCCAGTGGTGGGTTTCAATTTTTTTTACTACCAGTTCTGTGGGTGTGGCTTGATTGGTGGGCATGGCTTGGTGGGCATGTGACTGGGTGGGCATCAGGGGCGGGTTCCTAATTTTTTTACTACCACTCTGTGGGCGTGGCTTATTTTGTGGGTGTGGCTTGCCAGCCACGTGACCGAGTGGGCGTGGCTACTCGGACTGCTGAAGGGAGGGGAATGGAGATATCTCCTGCCGCCCGTTCTTTCAGCGTCTCATGCGCTTCCTTAGCCATCCTCCCCTGCTTGGACTCACTGTGGGGTAGGAAGGCAACGCATGAGCAGTGCCGGAAACTCAGCTTCTGGGCATGCGCAGAAGAAAAAAAAATTAAAAAAATATTTTTTAAAAAAAAATTGGCAGCACCCAGGCACCGGCAACTGACCGCACTGGTACTGTGACGTCACCAGCGGGCCGCTACCAGTGCTATAGAGTGGACCGCACTGGTAGGAACCCACCACTGGTGAGCATGGCTTGGTGGGCATATGACTGGGTGGGTGTGGCTTGGTGGGCGTGACAGGAGAAGGATGCTGCAAAATCTCCATTCCCTCCCCACTCCAGGGGAAGGTTACTGCAAAATCCCCATTTCCTCCCGATCAGCTGGGACTCGGGAGGCAGAGAATAGATGGGGGCGGGGCCAGTCAGAGGTGGTATTTACCAGTTCTCCGAACTATTCAAAATTTCCACTACCGGTTCTCCAGAACTGGTCAGTACCTGCTGAAACCCACCTCTGCACCCATCCCATCCCACCCCATCCTATTCTATTGTCAAAAGTCATACCCTTGGCTTTTTACATTTTGAGGTACCAAACTGCTAGCCCTACTACGTAAACCAGATCAGGAAATCAACTTCATAAGAAGGCTAAGACTACTTTTTATTGAGATGGGCTGTAACAGTAAATCTGTTACCTTCTCTCCCTCCTCTAACTCTTCTAACTCTTATACACCAGTGAATTTATTTATTTATTTATTTATTTATTTTGTTATTCTTATATGCCGCCCAACTCCCGAAGGACTCAGGGCGGCGTACAACAGGAAAAAAAAATACAAGAATAATCAAAATGCAAGTGATTAAAAAAACAAATACAAATTATTAAAAACAATATTAAAACAGCAACATTCATTCGATATCATACATACTTGGGGGGTGATCTCAGGTGGATTAAGCTATCCCCCCCACCTGCAGGAAAAGCCATGTTTTAACGGCTTTTCGGAAGGCCAGCAGAGTGGGGATGGTTCGGGTCTCTGGGGGAAGTTGGTTCCAGAGCACGGGGCCAGCCACAGAGAAGGCTCTCCCCCTAGGGCCCGCCAGCCGGCATTGTTTGGCCGACGGGACCTGGAGGAGGCCAACTCTGTGGGCCCTAACCGGTCGGAGGGAAGTATGAGGCAGAATGCGGTCCCGAAGATATCCTGGTCCTAAGCCATGAAGGGCTTTAAAGATGGTGATCAACACCTTGAATTGGACCCGGAGACCGATGGGCAACCAATGCAGCTGGCGGAGTATTGGTGTCACGTGGGTGTACCTTGGCACACCCACCACAGCACGCGCAGCCGCATTTTGTACCAGCTGAAGTCTCCGGATACTCTTCAAGGGTAGCCCCATGTAGAGCGCATTGCAGTAGTCCAAACGCGAGGTGACAAGGGCATGAGTGACCGTGAGTAGAGCCTCCTTCTCCAAGTATGGCCGCAACTGGTGCACCAGGCGAACCTGTGCAAAGGCCCCCCTAGCCACAGCAGAAAGATGGTGATCCAATTTTAGCTGTGGATCTAGGAGGACCCCCAAGTTGCGGACCTGGTCTGAGGGAGTCAGTTTCGCACCCTCAAAGACCAAGGAGGGATAGTTGTCATGGTCCTTAGGAGGCAATATCCACAGCCACTCAGTCTTGTCGGGATTGAGTCTGAGTCTGTTCCTCCCCATCCAGATCTTAACGTCGTTCAGGCAGCGGCACATTACATCAACTGCCTCCCTGAAGTCAGACGGGGTGGTGATGTACAGCTGGGTGTCGTCAGCGTACTGATGGAAACACACCCCATGTCTGCGAATGATCTCACCCAACGGTTTCATGTAGATATTAAACAGGATGGGCGAGAGAACCGACCCCTGAGGCACCCCACATGATAGGGGCCTAGGGGACGATCTCTGCCCACCTGCCAACACCGACTGCATCCGATCGGCGAGATAAGAGGAGAACCACCGCAAAACGGTGCCTCCCACTCCCAACTCGCCGAGCCGATGCAGAAGGATACCATGGTCGATGGTATCGAAAGCCGCTGAGAGGTCAAGTAGCACCAGGATGGAGGAATTTCCTCCATCCCGGGCTCGCCAGAGATCATCCATCAGGGCAACCAAGGCAGTTTCTGTACTGTAGCCGCGCCTGAAGCCCGACTGGTAAGGATCTAGATGGTCTGTTTCATCCAGGAGCTGCAGAAGCTGAGTCACCACCACCTTCTCCACAACTTTCCCTAAGAAAGGTAAGTTGGAGACTGGACGATAGTTCTTCAAATCAGCTGGATCCAGGGAAGGCTTCTTCAGGAGGGGTCGCACCACCGCAGCTTTTAACGACTGCGGTACGGATCCCTCCCTCAAAGAAGCAGTGATCACCGCCTGGATCCAGCCGCGTGCCACCGACCTGCTGGCCGAGACCAGCCAGGAGGGGCATGGGTCCAATAAACAGGTGGAGGTACCCATCGCTCCCATAGCCCTGTCCACATCATCGGGAGAAACAGGCCCAAACTCATCCCACAATGATGGACTAGGACTTGCCCCTGTCACCTCTATGGACTCTGCCCTGCCAGAGTCCAAGTTTGACCGAATCTGAGCGACTTTATCCGACAGAAACTCAGCAAATTCCTCAGCTCTGCCTTGTAAGTGTTCCTCGCTCCCCCCTTTTCCAAGGAGGGAGCGAGTCACCCTAAACAAGGCGGCTGGACGAGAATCTGCGGACGCAATAAGAGCGGAAAGATAGGATCGTCTTGCCGCCCTTATCGCCACTAAATAAGATCTGATGTAAATTCTTAATAGTGTTCGGTCAGATTCGGCCCTCTTGGTCCTCCAGCGGTGCTCCAGACGTCTCTTTTGGCGTTTCATCTCCCGGAGCTCCTCGGTGAACCAGGGAGCTTTCCGGGATCCACTGCCACGGAGAGGTCGCTTAGGCGCAATTCGGTCTAGAGCCCCTGATGCTGCAGTGTTCCAAGCAGCCACCAGGGAGTCAGCCGAGTTGTGTACCAGGGTTTCAGGTATCTCCCCAAGTTCCCTCTGGAATCCTTCCGGCTCCATTAGGTGCCTGGGGCGGAACCACCTAGTCGGTCCCGCCTCCCTGCGGGGGAGGAGTGGGGTTGTGAAATCCAGCCTCAGTAGGAAATGATCTGACCATGACAGTGGGGTGATGACTATATCCCTTATCTTCAGATCATCTCTCCACTGCCCCGAAAGTAACACTAAGTCAAGCGTGTGACCACCCTCATGAGTCGGACCCTGAATTACTTGGGTCAGGTCCATGGTTGTCATGGAATCCATGAACTCCTGAGCTACCCCAGAGGTTTCGCCAGCAGATGGCAAGTTGAAGTCCCCCAGTACTATAAGCCTAGGGAACTCAACCGCCAAGTCGGCTACTGCCTCGAGCAACTCAGGCAGGGCCTTACTTACGCAGCTGGGAGGCAGGTACGTTAAGAAAAGGCCCACCTGAACCCCTAAGTCCAACTTCAGAAGGAGCGTCTCACACCCAACAATCTCCGGGGCAGGGATCCTACGAGGATGCAGATTTCCACGCGTTATAATTGCCACTCCTCCCCCCCTTCCCTGGGGTCGAGAATGGTGCTGCACCGAGAAACCGGCTGGGCATATCTCGGAGAGGGCTACTCCCCCCTCCTGCCCTAGCCAGGTCTCGGTGACACATACCAGGTCTGCCCCCTCCTCTGTGATTAAATCACGTATCAGGGGGGCTTTGTTGATAATTGACCTGGCGTTAAGCAGCAGCATCCTGAGCCCAGGGCCCTGAAAACCCTGGTTGCCAGGTATCTGGGTTGAGCAAGATGGAACCAGATCAGAGGGGCCGGAACAAGGGATCGCTTGTAAACAGCGAGGTCTTATTCCCCGAGAGCGGCCCTCCCCTCTGCTCCCGCCATATCTGCCTCTTCCCATTATGACCGAGATGGTCCGGCTCTCATCCCCACCAGAGATCCCCTCCCCCTCCCCGCTGGTCCTCCTCATTTCCTGCAGGTCATACATACCATTCTCACAGGCTGGGGTCACTGCGCCCCCGCCCCCCCCCCCGCTTCTGTTTCCACACTCAGCGAGGGGGGTCAGGATCGCAGCCCCCGGCTTTTCCATTTCTTTTTCGTACATACATTCATTAACAATCAGACACTCAACTCACTCATCCCCATAATCAATCACACCCATACCACGTCTCAGAAAGGGGAGGATAAGTTAAAAGATTTTAAAATGAAGGCAAGTTCGTCCAGGTAAGGGTGTGCTGGGGAGGCAGGTTCCCTGGTTCTGCTTAGCCTCCCTATTGATCTATAGTCCCAGGATGACGGAGAGCCTCCCTTACTCTGATGACATTGGGAGTATATAGTCCTACCCCCCTCGGTATGTGATCGATTTCTATCCGAGGGGGGATTCAGCATCTTCTCCCTGCATGCAATGATCTTTAAAATAAGCAGGGACATCCGTGGGAATAGGGGTAAAATTAAGCACAGCGTCCAGGAAAGAGAAAACTCCATAGATGTAAAAAAAAGTCTCTGGATATAAGCTAGGAGCAACAAGGGGGGGGAGGGGGTTGAAGCCCTCAGGGGCAGTTTTGGCGCTGGTTGTCCTCAATGGGTACCAGTTCCAGAGTTCTTTCACAGGCTCACCAAACAGATGGTAATAAAGGGCCACTCCTGATCTTTTCTGTTTCTTCGGGCTTCTCCGAATGGCACTGGTGCCTGGAAGCGTGTCCTCCCTCTCCTCGTAATGGCGGCGGGAGTCTCAGGGTTCAAAGTTTCTAAGCCGCCAGATGACCACAATCAGGAAGGTGTCAGCCTGAGTCACTTCTGAATGTTATCTCGTTGCTCTGGACTTCAAAAATGTTTTGGCCCTTTTACCTAGGTCAGGGGTTCTCAACCTTTTCTTCACCACGGACCAATTTTAAAATACCTTTTGTGAACACAGACTATGGCCACGGACTCGCAAGATTTAAATCATAACATTTCTACAAGCCTTCGCGGAGCCCCTGTGACATCATCGTGGCCCCTTCCCCCCCAGAGGTCCATGGACCACAGATTGAGAACCACGGACCTAGGTAATTGTTTTTGCAGATTTCCATTAAGATCATCTTCCTTACTCTCTACAGCATTGGCCCCCAAACTTTGGGGACACCAGAAACCGGTTCCGTGGAGAGAGGTTTTTCCGCAGACCGGAAGGGGCGTGACTTTAGATGCTGCCTGCATCCTGCGGTTGGGGCTTTGCTTATTTGTGCAGCCCGGTTTTTGGCATGCCGCAACCCGGTGCTGATCCAAGGACCAGGGGTTGGGAACCCCTGATCTATATGAAAAGTGGACTTCAACTCCCAGAATTTCCAAGCCAGCAAGGGTGGAGGGGGGGAAAATGAAAATTACAATCCCAGCTCCAGATACCTCTGAGATACCTCTACCCCCAAAGCTGTTAAATACAGTCCTCAGACACACACACAAAACCCTCTTACTTTAGTAGAAAGTTAGCACCCACCCCTCTCCTAGAAGAATGAAATATTTTGAGAAATATTGAAAAGGCAGAATATTATATTTCCCTGAATGAGAAATGGAGAAAAATAAAGCAGTCCTTCAGCCACAATAGGAATTGCCCAAAGCCCCATCATTGCATCATCTCAATTGCACCATCCCCAGCAGGCCAAACTTCAACCAAACTTAACTCAGACAAACTCCTAAAAATTGTACATGGTCCCATGGGAGTCTGACAACAGCTAATAGAATACAGGTTCTTGCACAGAAACAGGAAGCGCAAGTGCAAAGCTCAAAGAAGGTATAACCTCCCTCAACCATTTTGTCAGCTGTTCATCAATAAATGAACCCTCTTTCCAATTAGCCTCCAGCCTCCATTTTGTCTCCAATGCCTTTCTCCTAGCTTGGAACTGAACCAGACGGACATTTCTTCCATACTTTGTTGCGCATGAACACATTCTTTTGAGAAAAACAATTGTGCAAGAGCAATTGCTGAAACTAGCGTCAAAGTTGCATCTTGTGGAAATTTCAATCGCTGTCCCTTCTAAACTAAATTGGCTTACTCCACATTTCATAACAAATTCTGGAAGTTTCTGTTGCACAATTGAAGAGAGTTCCCCAAAGTTCTTGTTATTTTTTTAAAGTATAACTGAGCTTATGTTATAATTAGGAAGTAAGAAAATAACGGCAGCTTATTTTAGCTTTCGGCTTTCGGCAGATACCAAATGCAAAAATGAAAAGCAAAAGGATATCCATCATGCACATAAAAAGGTGCGGGACTTCTATAATACAGTTGCGGCCGCCATCTTGACTTTTTTGACTCCTTGGGTGTTCTAATATCTGGGTTAAAAATTGAACTTTGGTGGAGGTCTTGTTCTTTGCCACAGGGGGGCAGTGCTGAGCAGACATCCAATTTTCTCAGCTAAACCAATGAACCACAATAGATTTTCTACTGTGGAAAGCGTGCTTATAGTGTACTTATACAACCCAAGTACACAACTTTTCTCCTGATATGACACAGACGGTCCAATTGGTGAGGAATGCCAAATATATCTGCCTTTTGAAACTCAGCACTATTTTATCACCCCAGCCATTTTGTTTCATGATTTTTAAAATAGGGTCAAACGTCTATACTCAAAAATAGCATACATTAGTGAATTAAAGGAAGGGGTGAACTAATTTTTTTCTCTGCTACCAGAGGGGAAAAAAAGAAATAAAATAAGTGGAAAACACCCTCAATGGGATCTTCACTCTGTGAACTTGATTCCTGGATCCCCACAATTTTTTAAATTAGTGAAACACATTGGATTATAAACAAGACAGAAAAAAAATCAAACTTGCTGTTGTACACTCACTAAATGAACTGTTTTATAAGTTGAGCAGAGGTGGGTTCCTCCCAGTTCGGACCGGTTCTATAGAAATGGGAGTAACTTGGCGGCCTGGACCGCTAGAACAGGCAGCAATCCAGGCCTGCCACGCCCCCAAACCGGCTCTCTCGGCAGCGTGATAGGTGCCACCATTTTGTTTTTTGCTTCTGCGCATGCGCATGTGCCCACGCGATGCATCAGGAAGCGAACCGGCAGCGAGGTAAGCCAGAACCCACCCCTGAAGTCGAGGACTACTATATTAGGAAACAAGAGAGGGCAAATATGCAGATCTCTTCTTACCTTTCTGGTCTTTTTCCAGTAATCCCGAAGGAGTGGGAGGCAGCGATTTCCAGGGACGGACAAGGGCATGCTTCTGAGTTCGTGGCTTCGGGCGCAGAACCGGACCCTGGCTTGGCAGAGCGCTGAATTCAACTTGAGAAGTGAGGCTCTGGATTGGGAAAACAAGGGAAAGAAATGGCAGAAGTGGAATGGGCGGCTTATCTGAATCGAGTCTAGCATAGTGTCTTTCACCCTTAAAACTTGAAGATGCGTGGACTTCAGCTCCCAGAATTCCCCAGCCAGCAGCATGGCTGCTGGCTGGGGAATTCTGGGAGCTGAAGTCCACGCATCTTCAAGTTTCCAAATTTGAGAAACACTGCTTTAACAGGTTGCGTTTTAATTTTGTAGAATATTGTTGTACATTTTAACTGTGTTACAAGGGTGAGTCAAAACGTAATGCCATTTTCTTTAGGACAGGTATAATTACCAACACAGGAACATGTAGCATACATCAAAATGAAGCTGGTCCTCTGTGGATCACATCCCTACTTCTCAACATAGTCACTGTTTCTCTCAATAGCAATGTTCCACCTTCGAATGAGAGCATGTATCCCTGTCTCGTAAAATTTTGTTGACTGTTCTTTGAGCCACTTCACTGCAGTTTTCACTTCCCCGTCACTGGAATAATGTTTGCCTCTCAAACCCTCTTTGAAAGCCCCATGAAAGAGGGTTTGAGAGGCAAACATTATTCCACTGACGAGGAAGTGAAAACTGCAGTGAAGAAGTGGCTCAAAGAACAGTCAACAAAATTTTACAAGGCAGGGATACATGCTCTCATTCGAAGGTGGAACATTGCTATTGAGAGATATGGCAACTATGTTGAGAAGTAGGGATGTGATCCACAGAGGACCAGCTTCATTTTGATGGATGCTACATGTTCCTGTGTTGGTAATTATACCTGTCCTAAAGAAAATGGCATTACGTTTTGACTCACCCCCGTAGAATCTTACTGAAGGATTACAGTTAGTTCTCAAGTTACAACCCATTCCTTTAGTGACCGTTTTAAGTTACAACGGCACTGAAAATAGTGACTTGTGATCATTTCTTCATACTTATACAACCGTTGCAGCATCCCCATGGTCATATTATCAAAATCCGGATGCCTGGTAACTGGTGTGTATTTATGTCACAGTGTCCCAATTTCATTTGATCACCTTTTGTGACTTAATAATAGAATAACAGAGTTGGAAGGGACCTTGTAGGTCATCTAGTCCAACCCCCTGCTCAAGCAGGAGACCCTACACCATTTCTGAGAAATGGCAGTCCAATCTCTTCTTGAAAGCCTCCAGTGATGAAGCTCCCACAACTTTCGAAGACAAGCTGTTCCATTGGTTGATTGCTCTCACTGTCAGAAAATTCCTCCTTATTTCTAGGTTGAATCTCTCCTTGATCAGTTTCCATCTGTTATTCCTTGTCTGGCCTTCAGGTGCTTTGGAAAATAGGTTGACAATCTATCTGAAAATAGGTTGACTTTCTGACCATCAAAGTCAATGGAGAAGCCAAGTTCACTTAACATTGAACACATATTAATCTAACAACTGCAGTGATTTGCTTAACAACTGTGGCAAGAAAGATGGTAAAATGGGGCAAAAGTCACTTAACTTTCTTGCTTAGGCTCAATTTTGGCTCAATTGTGGTTGTAATCAAATACCTGTAGAATAGGGTTGCATATTCTGATTGCTTTAGAATGTTACTGAAAGACTTTACCTCTGTTGTAGTATGGCTTATTGCTTGGGAAACCTAGTTTGGAAAGGTAGGATGCACATTTCAAAAACCTAAAAATAAAAAGGCATATAGGCCAGGGGTGGCATTCACGTACCTTCCCTACCAGTTCGCAAATGTGAGCGTGCACCTCCGCACATGTGCACAGCCTCCCGTGCATGCGATTTACTTGCGTACGTGCCTTCTGCGCATGCGCCCAGCATCCAAAACGTGGCTAAATAGGATGGCATTACTTCCAGGCGGGTGGGCGGGTGGGCGGGTGGGCGGGCCCACCCCTACCGGTTTGCCTGAACCGGTCCGAACCGGCTGAATACCACCTCTGACATAGGCCCTCGCCGAAGGATAGGTTGGTGATGCTGAGAAGATCCCAGCTTTCCTTTTCTAAACATCTCAAAGGAAGAATGTAATAAAAGCATAACTATTGTTACTGGATGCACATCAAAGCATAGGACCAGCGTCCAATCAATGGCCCTTGAACCAAGCAAGATTTCTGTTTAGCTCTGTCATAGGAAGAGGACAGGCAAAAATACCTATGTAAGAAGAGAATTGCTGTAGCCACCTTCGGATTTCTCCCATAGTTTAGTCCTCTCTACAGGGAAATGCAGATTAAGCTCTCCTGTAGCTGGCACTTTGCAATGGTGTTTCATTGCAATTCCCATCACCTCAGCCAACAAAGTCGGAGGCTCGGAGAAGACATGAATAGACGCAGAGGTGGTATTTAGCCGGTTCGGGCGAACCGGTAGTAGCAACCCACCTGTCCCGGCGCTATGCCGTCCTATTTAGCCATGTTTTCAAGCCGTGCGTATGCGTGCAAACCGTGTGTGCGAGCAAAGCGCATGTGCAGAAGGCTGTGCGCATGCTCACATTTTCGGTGGTGGGTGAACCGGTAGGTAAATTAGCAAGAGATGTTCATCAGGGGTGATCTGATAGCAGTGTTCCAATACTTGAGGGGCTGCCACAGAGAGGAGGGGGTCAGGCTGTTCTCTATGGCACCGTAAAGCCAAACAAGGAATAACGGATGGAAGCTGACCAAGGAGAGATTCAACCTGGACGTGAGGAGAAACTTTCTGACGGTGAGAGCGATCAACCAGTGGAACAGCTTGCCAGCGGAGGTTGTGAGAGCCACAACACTTGCGACCTTCAAGACTGGACTGCCATCTGTCTCAAATGGTGTAGGAACTTCTGCTTGAGCAGGGGGTTGGACTAGATGACCTACAAGGTCCCTTCCAACTCTAATAATGAATCTAAATCTAAATCAGGAACCTACAAGCCCTCAAGGAACCAAACTACCTCTTCCAACAAATTCTATCATCCTTGCTTGCTTGATGTGCTGGGACTTGTCATTTAATCCCACCGGAAGGCCCCAATTTCCTTCCTCCTCTTGAAGCAGATAATAGAGAAACCATTTGAGAATCAAACCAGCAACAGTTCTATCTGCTGTATCCTTATTAAAGGGACGATATATATATTTTGGAGGCAATAAAGCAGATTAAAAACTCTAATCTTAATCATTGTAGTAGGTGAGGCATCATTCTGAACCTCTGCGAGTGAAAAACGTGATTAAACTGCCATCCAAACTGCTTAAGCCTTGGAACAAATTACTTCCAAATTACTCAGAATCTTGCATGGGTTTTGTGCTTGAAATGGTTCGAAATGAACTCTTTTGCAGACCCCTAATTTCTAGGGCTGCGTGTGTGTCAAAAACAGTTTGGGAGAAGTGTCTAGACCACGGGTGTCAAACTCGCCACGATACGTTGTCGTCACGTGACGTATCGTGGCATTTTTGCCTTTGCGGAACTGGGGTGGGCGTGGCCTGCATGTGATGCATCTGGCCTGTGGGCCGCCAGTTTGACACCCTGGTTTACAACATTGTAGAAACGCAACGTCTGTTTTCTACATCAGCCTGAAAAAAGACACAAATGCTTTAATGAGTTGTTGAGTCCCTTTAAAGCAGCTGCATCTTTTTCCAGGCTCCTCCAAAAGCATGCCGGCTGGGGAATTCTGGGAATTGAAGTCCACACATTTTAACATTGCCAAGATTGGCAAACACCGCTCCAGATGTTCTAGGGCTGCTGTCACCAGATGACTAGAAGAATTACAGGAATTAACTTTCGGCCACATCTGGGAGGCAGGACACCGAGGAAGGCTGCTCTATGGTTTTTTCTTAAAGGGCCAATCCATTCTCCTCTTTCTGCTTTTCCAGTTGCATTCCATCTCTCCCACTAAGCTCATTCCCGACTATTGTTCTGATAAAAGTTGCCTCTTGGTGTGTTTTTAACTTGTACTTTTGCATCCTTTTGGGGGTCGATCCTATGCTACAGCTTCCCTCAAATGATAGGGACCGATAATGTTTGCATAAGGTGCCTTTGCTTGGCAGATGGGCCGCTTACCAGTTTTCCTGGCGTTCCTGCCGTTCCTGCATCCGAAGCATCACTTTTCGGTGTCTGTTCTTCTCCTATTGCATTCATTTCATGCTCCATCTTTTTTTTTTTACTTGCTCCAAACGGATTGTCTGAACTAAGACTCTTCTATGTGGAAGGATTTTCTGATTCGCTAGAAGAAAAAAGAAACGGATTCAGTCCTATTTGAGAATTTCAGGTATAGGAGTTCCGAGTGAAAAGATGGTTTTGAAAACCGACTCATTTGAGCTGTGGTGCCGGAGAAGGTTCCTGCGTATTCCTTGGGCAGCAAAGGTGTCTAAGAAGCAAGTACTTGAGCCAATAAAGGAGAATATTTGTAGCTCAGGGTTGAAATGAAGGGTCCTTAGTACTCTCTGTGCTTGCTTGTTTTCTCTGCAGACGTTTCATTCTCTAACTAGGTAACATCATCAGTGCCAGTGATGATGTTACCTAGTTAGGGTAATGAAACGTCTGCAAGAAAACAAGCAAGCTCAGAGACCAACCTCAAGTACTTGAATGCATAACACCAGATATGTCACTGGACTGGATGGCAAAAATCGCAAAACTGCATCTCATTTATTTTGACCGCATCATGTGGAGGAATTCACTGGAGAAAGCAATTTTGCATGGAAGAGTTAGTGGTAAAAGAAAACCAGGCCATCAAAGAACACAACGGCTGGACACCATCAAAGCTGACACTAGCATAGAAAAATAAAATAAAAGAAGTGCAAGATCAGAAGTTGTGGAGAGACCTGGCCCATCGAATCACCAAAGGTCACACTTGACTGAATGGATAACATCACCATCAAAAAGTATATGGTTAAAATTATTTTTAATTAAAACAATTAACATATAATATATACATATACAGATTACAGATTAACAGAGTTGGAAGGGACCTTACAAGTCATCTAGTCCAACCCCCTGCCCAAGCAGGAGACCCTACATTTGCCTCTACCTAGGATTGAACTCACAACCTCCTGATTATGAGGCAAGAGCTCTACTTCTAGGCCACAGCAACTGGGTATATGTATACGTATACATATACATATACATATACATATACATATGCATATGCATATGCATATGCATATGCATATGCATATGCATATGCATATGCATATCAGAGGTGGGATCCTACCTCTGATTGCCGGTGCGGTTAATTGCTGACTTCGCGGCAGAGCCGAAGACTCTGCTCGAGCCTGCTCCCGTTCGCGGAGCGGGAGCCTTTCCCGGGCGCTTTCCCCGCCCGCATGGATGCCGCCAATGGCGTTCTTTTGCCCTCCGCACATGGCCCCATGCGCAGAGGGCAAAAGAACGCCATTGGCGGCATCCATGCAGGAGCGGAAAGCGCCCGGGAAAGGCTCCCGCTCCGCGAACGGGAGCAGGCTCGAGCAGAATCTTCGGCTCTGCCGCAAAGTCAGCAATTAACCACACCGGCAATCAGAGGTAGGATCCCACCTCTGATGCATATACATATACATATACATATACATATACATATACATATACATATACATATACATATACTGTACATACACATACACATACACATACACATACACATACACATACACATACACATACACATACACATACACATACACATACACATACACATACACATACACATACACATACATATACATATACATATAACATTTTTACTGATAAAGAAATAAAGGGAGACTAGTATAGATCTATTTCAAGCTATTTAGCTCTCATCAGCTAGCCATAGCCTTCTGGGATTCGACAAGGCAAACAGCCAATGTTCGAATCCCAGAAGGGTTTGGCTAGCTGATGAGAGCTAAATAGCTTGAAATAGATCTATACTAGTCTCCCTTTATTTCTTTATCAGTAAAAATGTTATATATAGAAAAATGGCTTGTCGTGAAAGCGACTGCCTGTATGGCCCCTTTCAAGGCAAAAGGAAGCAGTATGCTCCCTCCCTGACGAAGTGAGAATTAATCTCACAGAGGCGAAATAGATCTTTCTCCCGGAACTCAAACATTTAGAAATAAAGTCGAAGTTTAAAAGTCAAATTAAAATATTTATTTTGGTACAAAAACAATAAATTCTGATTGTTTACATTTCTGCTATAAAATGTGACCGCTCCCGGCCAAAGACAAGTCAAGAAGGGAAGAAAGGAGATTTAGGAATGTACACATACGTACAAGAATATTATATCACGTGGTAGGAATGTACCATTATAATAGATAGGGATGCAGCTCCCTGCATATGCATGCAACTGACAATAATCACACCGTGACACTCCCATATTAGGGTATACCAGGTGATTGACAGAAATATGTATGTCTATGTCTATGTCTATGTCTATGTCTATATCTATGTCTATATCTATATCTATATCTATATCTATATCTATATCTATATCTATATCTATATCTATATCTATATCTATATCTATATCTATATCTATATCTATATAAGAGCCGAGGTGGCGCAGTGGTGAAGTGCAGCACTGCAGGCTACTTCAGCTGACTGCTAGTTCAGCAGTTCAGCTGTTCAAATCTCACCGGCTCAAGGTTGACTCAGCCTTCCATCCTTCTGAGGTGGGTAAAATGAGGATCCAGATTGTTGGGGGCAATATGCTGAACTCTGTAAACCGCTTAGAGAGGGCTGTAAAGCACTATGAAGCGGTATATAAGTCTAAGTGCTATTGCTATCTATCTCTATCTCTATCTCTATCTCTATCTCTATCTCTAAATAGATAGATAGATAGATAGATAGATAGATAGATAGATAGATAGATAGATAGATAGATAGATAGATAGACAGACAGACAGACAGACAGAGAGAGAGAGATAGAGAGAGATAGAGATAGAGATAAAGATAAAGATAGGTAGGTAGGTAGGTAGGTAGGTAGGTAGGTAGGTAGGTAGGTAGATATTAAAGGCAGTTTATAAAAACACAAAACAATTAAGATAAAATGTGAATAAATCAGGACTGTTTTTAAGTGCATTTAATTCAGGCATATATTATCATCAGCACGTAGGCATTTAAACATAAACATAAATCATATTCTTTGTTTGGGGGTGGGGGAGAGAAATATACACAGAGACTGGCTCCTTGTCTTGAAAATTTATCAGTGGAACAATTAGGAAGACAATTAATGGAAGGGAGAGGCAAGTCTACAAAGAAACGGAATTTGGGTTGCCAATTTACCAAGGGAAAAGGTCATTTCCTGCTCCTGGGATTTTAATAGTGATTCACTTGGGAGAAAAGCAGCAGTGGCCAAGTTTTTTTTTTTAAATCATGTGTGAAAAACTATCTAAGTTAACTATCTAAGTTGCTACAGGTAGTCCTCCACTTACAACCCAGAGGTGGTATTCACTTACTTTTCCTACCGGTTAGCAAATGTGAGTGTGTGCATACGCACACTCACTTCGGTTGCGCGTGCGCCTTTTGCGCATATGCACGGTCTTTTGTGCATGCGCTTTGCTCGCACGTGCAGCTTGCACGCATACGCACGGCTTCAAAAAGTGCCTAAATAGGACGGCATAGTGCCAGGGAGGGGGGGCGGCCCACCCGCAGGTCGCTACTACCGGTTCACCCGAACCGGTGCAAACCGGCTGAATACTACCTCTGTTACAACCATTTGTTTAGTGACTAAAGTTACAATGGCCCTGAAAAGAAGTGATTTATGACTGTTTTTCCACACTTATACTGTAAAGCAAGGGTGTCAAACTTCTGAATGCATTACATGCTGGCCACACCCACCCGTGGTTTAGCGAAGGGGGGGAAAGGTTGCGATACATTGCGTGATGACAACATGACGCCGCGAGTTTGACACCCCCACTGCAAAGCATTCCAGACTATGGCTTCAAAGTAGACCACACTCGGAATACTGCATCCAATTTTGGTCACCATATTATAAAAAAGAAATTGAGACTCTGGAAAGAGTGCAGAGAAGAGCAACAATGATTACAGACTTACAGATTATTAGAGTTGGAAGGGACCTTGTAAGTCATCTAGTCCAACCCTCTGCTCAAGCAGGAGTCCCTACACCATTTCAGACAAATGGCAGTCCAGTCTCCCCTTGAAGGTCGCAAGTGTTGGGGCTCTCACAACCTCCGCTGGCAAGCTGTTCCACTGGTTGATCGCTCTCACCGTCAGAAAGTTTCTCCTTATTTCCAGGTTGAATCTCTCCTTGGTCAGCTTCCATCCATTATTCCTTGTCTGGCCATCTGGTGCCTTGGAAAACAGCCTGACCCCCTCCTCTCTATGGCAGCCTCTCAAATATTGGAACACTGCTATCATGTCACCCCTGGTCCTTCTCTTCGCTAGACTGGCCAAGCTCAGTTCCTGCAACCGCTCTTCGTATGTTAAAGTTTCCAGTCCCCTGATCATCCTGATTAGGGGGCTGGAGGCTAAAACATGAATAAGGGTTGTAGGAATTGGGTATGTCCAGTCTAGTGAAAAGAAGGACTGGGGGTGGCATGATAGCATCTTCCAATATCTGAGAGGCTGCCACAAAGAGGAGGAGGTCAACCTATTTTCCGAAGCACCAGAAGAAGGCAGGACAAGAAGCAATGAATGGAAACTAATCAAGCAGAGAAGCAACCTGGAACTGAGGAGAAAATTTTTGACAGAACGATTCATCAGTGGAACTGCTTGCCTTCAGAAGTTGTGAATGCTCCATCACTAGAGGCTTTTAAGAAGAGACTGGTCAGCCACTTGTCTGGAATGATATAGCGTCGTTTTGAGGATAGAAGTTGAAACAATTTATGTCCAGGATGTGAGGGGTCTGTAGTTGTTTTTCACAGCCCTCTTTTTGATTCATGCAGTATATAGGTCCTCAATGGAAGGCATTGCCTTGTTGCAATGATAATGATAATTAAACCCCTCTTTTTTCCAAATGGGGGGGGGACTTTTTTTGGCATTTCCTCTGCCCTAAACGTGATCAAATGAAGTCTTGCTGCTGTGGCCTAGCGGTGGAGCTCTTGCCTCACAATCAGGAGGTTGTGAGTTCGATCCTAGGTAGAGGCAGATGTAGGGTCTCCTGCTTGGGCAGGGGGTTGGACTAGATGACCTGCAAGGTCCCTTCCAACTCTGTTAATCTGTTCCTCCCAGCTAGCATGTTACAATACTCTGACTTTTTTTCCTTCCTCCTTTCTACCGGTACATTAAAGACACGAAACAGTCTAGATTTGAGGAAGCCATGACGGGGCAAAGATTTCCAGTTCCAGTTCCTACATCCAGTACTATGTTTCTAGTTTGGCCCAGTTTCTCCTTCCTCATATTAGCAACCTGGTTAATAAAGATCCATGGTTATCAACAGCCAAAACCCACAACATCGTCCTCTTTGACTCTCTCTGTGACCATTTGCAATAAAACCTCCAGTACATTCTGATTGACTATGCCAACTTTCCCCAGTCTGATCCTATTGGGGCACAACTCCCAGAATTCCCAGTCACCACACTGCTTAGGAATGCTGGGGGCTGTAGTCCGCCGTATCCAGAAAGCCCTCTTTCACCCACTGTTTGGTTTTGTCTATTTATTTATCTATTTACCGGATGTATATGGCTGCTTATCTCATACAAGGTGGCTCACCACAATCTTAAAAACATGGTTAGAAGCCCCATGCTTAGAAGCAGCCACAGGCACCAGATCAAATATCCTCACAGCCCAACCTCTATCCTACCCAGGAAAAACCAGATCTTCACAGCTTTGGAATGGCTTGGGTCTTGACTTAGGTTAAATTTAGATTTATTATTAGAGTTGGAAGGGACCTTGTAGGTCATCTAGTCCAACCCCCTGCCCAAGCAGGATAAATTTCGGATAAATAACTTAGAGTTATGGGGTTGGACCCCAAAGAATCTGGAAGACGGCAGGTTGGAGCTACGTCTTTCTCAATCTTGGCAGCTTGAAGATGGATGGACTTCAACTCCCAGAATTCCCCAGTCAGCATGGCTGATTGGGGAATTCTGGGTGTTGAAGTCCATCCATCTTCAAGCTGCCAAGATTGAGAAACTCCTGGTTTAAGGTCCCAGGCCAGGAGGCCTACTGAGAAGCTGTCAGTTGGACAGCCACCTCCAACGCAGAAGACTTCCTTGTCTCTAAACAAAATCAACTTCATGAAATAAGTCTTTCTGGCACCCCACCCCTCACCTTTCTGGTCCCCTTGCCTTCACGCCGCTGGCAGTTTCCGGCAGCACCCCATTCCTCATCCCCTTCGTTCTCGCTCTGGCTTGGCTGGCATCTGGCCTTCCTCCATCTCAGCTCATTCGGACAGTTGTTCTGAGAGGGTTCTCCTACGGCTGCTTCCGCTGCCTCTCTCTCAGCTCTGCCTGGCTACGCCTTGATTTCTACACGGGAAACCACAAGCTTCCTGTTCTGGCTTGCTGCTCGGCTTCAGGCAGCCATCTGATCGTCTCTCGTGCCTCCTCGTTCACCCCCCCCCAACCCCCACCCTGGCTGGCCAGAGCAGCAGAGGGAAACAGACAGGTGCGTGGATGGTTTTCGTCCTTCGACTTGCTCAACCTTCAGTTTCTACAACCACTTCCTCTGTCGCAGACACTTGGGGGAAGATAGTTAGGGAGAGTCTGCAATGCATCCTCCCTGTGGCACATCTGCAACACGCTAAGTTCACTTGGAGCTCTGTTTTTCCTTTCTTCAGGCCTATGTATTAAAAATACATAGTTCACTTTTAACAGATAACAGATTAACAGAGTTGGAAGGGACCTTGTGTTAAGGGAAGAATTCCCCCGTAGAGGCGACATTGGATCTTTTACTTGGAATTCAAATACTTAGAAATAAAACCGAGATTAAAATGTCTAATAGAAAATATTTATTTCAGTACAAAACAATATAAAACAATAAATCCTGAATAAACTACATATTTGCTACGCAACACGACCTTCCAGGTGGGAAGGCATAACAGAAGTGATTAATGGTGGATAGGAATGTATACATGCGCAGAACATCATATCACGTGTTCTGTTTGTATTGGAAAGTACCATAATATTTAGGATAGGGGTGCATCACCCTGCATAGACTCACAACTGACAATATTCACATCGTGACACCTTGTAGGTCACCTAGTCCAACCTCCCGCCCAAGCAGACCCTACACCAGTGATGGCGAACCTATGGCACGGGTGCCACAGGTGGCACGCGGAGCCATATCTGCTGGCACACGAGCCATTGCCTAGCTCAGCTCCAGCGCGCATGTGCGCGCCGGCCAGCTGATTTTTGGCTCGCACGGAGGCTCTGGGAGGGTGTTTTCTGCTTCCGGAGGGCCTCCGGGGGGACTGGGAAGGGTATTTTTGCCCTCCCTAGGCTCCAGGGAAGCCTCTGGAGCCTGGGGAGGATGAAAAATGGGCCTACCAGGCCCACCAGAAGTTGGGAAACAGGCCATTTCCGGCCTCCAGAGGCCCTCCGGGGGAGCGGGGGAGGCCGTTTTCGCCCTCCCCAGGCATTGAATTATGGGTGTGGGCACTCGCACATGCGCGATAGCACGCGCGCATGCACTTTCGGCACCCGAGGGAAAAAAGGTTCGCCATCACTGCCCTACACCATTTCTGACAGATGGCAGTCCAGTCTCTTCTTGAAAGCTTCCAGTGAGGAAGCTCCCACAGCTTCTGAAGGCAAAGTTGTTCCATTGGTTGATTGCTCTCACCGTCAGAAAATTTCTCCTTATTTCCAGGTTGAATCTCTCCTTGTTCAGTTTCCATCCATCCTTTTACAGATCTGATGGATTGTCAACCACCTTCTACCCACCTGTGGACTTTCTGTCATTGATATGATAGCAGAGTTCCAATATGTAAGGGGCTGCCACAAAGAAGAGGTGGATCAACCTATTCTCCAAAGCACCTGAGGGCTGGATGAGAAGCAATGGATGGAAACTAATCAAGGAGAGAAACAACCTAGGAGGAATTTCCTGAAAGTTAGAACAATTAACCAGTGGAACAACTTGCCTCTAGAAGTTGTGAATGCTCCAACACTGGAAGTTTTTAAGAAGAGATTGGACTACCTCTTTATCTGAAATGGTATGTAGGATTTCCTGCCTAAGCAAGGGGTTGGAATAGAACAGGGGTCGGCAACCTTAAACACTCAAAGAGCCATTTGGATCCGTTTCCCACAGGAAAAAAAAACACCAGAAGCCACAAAAACCTTTTGACATCTAAAATGAAGATAACACTGCATATATCGTTTTTTTACCTTTATGCTATCTATAAAAAAAACTATAGTGTGTTGCATTTATGAAATCAATGACCTGCTACAGAGAAAATACATTTTTATTCCCGCATGCAACAAAACATTTTGAACTCCGAAAAAAAAAGATGGGTCGAAAAACTCAATAAATCACGTGCCGGCGGGTGTCGCGCATTGGCAGTTGTGACGCATATTTTGAGCGACAGGGAGCCGCAGCAGAGGGATGGAAGAGCCACATGCGGCTCCAGAGTTGCAGACACCTGCACTAGAAGATCTCCAAACGTCCCTTCCAACTCTGTTATTCTATTATTCTAGCCCCCAATCTTTTGGGCATCTCTCTGTGGAGAGATTTTTCCACGGACCAGAGAGTGTGTGGTTTTGTGTGCTGTGGATGGGGCTTCGCTTGTTTGCGTGGCCCGGTTGCTGGCATGCCACGGCCCGGTGCCGATCCGTGGACCAGGAATTGGGGACTCCTGTTCCAGCTTTCACAAATGAAAATCGCTATAGGACGGTAGTCTTCAACTTACAAGCATGCCGGCTGGGGAATTCTGGGAGTTGAAGTCTAACCCATCTTAAAGTTGCCAAGGTTGAGAAAGTCTAATCCTGAGGTAAAACTTTTCAGCTAAAGATATAATATCAGGACAGAAAACACAGCCAAGTAAAAACCCATAAGTGTATCAGAAGAGAAAAGAGCGAAAAGCAAAGGTCAAAGAGGAAACTTTCTTAGTCATTTCTGTTGCTAAGCTCTTTCCATGCTGGGCTGCTCATGAGATTAGCCTCCAGGGTGATATCTCTGCTATTTCTAGTTGTTTCAGGAAGTAAAACAAAAATAGATGTTTACTCTGATTCTCTGCCATTGCTCTTTCAATGTGAAGCTACTCCATTGATATCAGTCATATAATGCCGTGACTTGATTTATTTACTTATTAAACTTGTATGCCCCCCCCCAGCTCGCCAAAGGCAACTAACTCTAGCCAGCATATATTGATTAAAATGCTCCACAGGTAGTCCTTGACTTACAACCATTCATTTAGAGACTGTTCAAAGTTACAACGGCACTGAAAAAAAGGGACTTACGGCCATTTTTCACACTTAACGATCGTTGCAACACCCCCATGATCACGTGATCAAAATTCAAACGCTTGGCAATTGTCTCATATTTATGACGGTCACAATGTCCCGGGGTCATGGGATCACCTTTTGCAACCTTCTGAGGGGCACATGACATGGATTTTGTAACTTTCGTTAACTAACATGGTTATGTTGTATTTTAACTTGATTTCTTTTCTCTCTTTTAAAAGGATGTTCAGGTTTATTGGCTTTTAGCATTCCTAAACTGATAATCAGGCTGGAGAGTAGTTCCAGATAAGAAAGTGTTTGTTAGTACAAATTGGGGTCTGGTTCAGTGGTGGGTTCGTACCGGTGCGGTCCACTCCGCCGTTCCGGTAGGGACCCGCTGATTGCGGTGCCGTCTTCGCCAGTCCGTTGCGCGGCGCCATCTTTTTTTCTGAATTTTTGGTCTTTTTTTGCTTCCTGCGCATGCATGGAAGCAAAATCTTGTGAGGGGACGCGCGCGCATAGTGCGCGTGCACGCGGGGGAAACATGAGGATGCGCGCGCAGCGCACCGATAGCCAGGTAAGAGGAACCCGTCCCTGGTCTGGTTTATCTCTTTTGTGAACTCCAACAACCTTTTTTCTTATAATTTACGCCCTTTCTGATGTCAGACTTCATTTTAATGAATATGTGTGATATTATGGGATGCAAATATGTAACATGTTTGACTACATGTAACTGATATTCTATGCAAAGGGGAAGTTACTTTTACCCTGTCCAACTTTCTTCTTGCATTTTCTTTGTTGTGTTCACCCTAAAAGATGCCGAGATGGCGCAGTGGTTAAATGCAGCACTGCAGGCTACTGCTAGTTCAGCAGTTCAGCTGTTCAAATCTCACCGGCTCATGGTTGAACTCAGCCTTCCATCCTTCTGAGGTCGGTAAAATGAGGACCCAGATTGTTGGGGGCAATATGCTGAACTCTGTAAACCGCTTAGAGAGGGCTGTAAAGCACTATGAAGCGGTATATAAGTCTAAGTGCTAAGTGCTATTGCTAAAAAGGAATGTAACATGGGGCCCGAGGTTCTCTCTCTCCTTTTTCATAGAGAGATCCCACTTTATCAGGGTACCCTAATAAACTGCTTTTAAATGATCTTCCGGCTTGGTTGCTTATTGGGAAGGTAAATCGAGGCAGAACCTAGGGCAGTGATGGGCAACCTTTTGAGCTTGGTGTGTCAAAATTCGCCAAAAAACTGAGCATAACTCGGGTGGTGTGTCACTTCGAGGAAAAAAAAACCATAATTTCGCGATATTTATAGCTTAAATAACAAAAATGTATAATTGATATATATAATTGTATTTAATAAACCAAAAACTAATTATTTAACTTACCTGCTTAGTGACTTCTTTGTTCATCTGTCAGTCGGTTTCTTTTGTTGGTCTTGATATTATTTAACTTGTGTGGGGTGCCGTGAACTAAGATAAGTGAGGGGGAGGGAGAATTCTTTAACTAACCTGCCTATTAGTGACTTTTTTGTTGCTGAATTTCATTGGCTAAACCTTTAATTGAAGGTTGGTATTTTGTACACTTCAAGCCCAAGCAAGCGCTACTAACTTCATCTGTCAATCTGTTTCTTTTGTTGGTTTTGATATTATTAAACGCTGAGAATAAGGTCTCACAAAAGTACGTAGAGGGGAAAATTGTGAGCAAAGCCATTGCTATATTTTTCAGGGTGCTAAAAGTGTCTGGTAATCGGTTCCAGGCACTCCAAATTTTCTGTTCGTAGTGGCACTCCTCTTGATTCTCCAAGAGGCACCTTTCCAGATTCTCAACCTTTGACCTCAAGTCAACAAACACCTGAGCCCAGATGCTGTCTTGAAATTCTGCAAGTTGCATCTCCAAATCATCAATTTGCATCCATTGGAAACCATTTAATTCCAAACTACTGTAGACTACTACATCAGGATACTTAATTATTTTTATGGTCTGTTCTAGGCTTCTAAATTGATTAAATCTATCACTGAACTGGCGGCGTCCGGGGGGGTGGGCGGAGCCTTGCGCTGCCTTCGCGACTGGCTCTCCAACTACAGACAGGCACAAGCGAACCAGGAGCATTTCACCCCTGATCCTCGGCATGCGGCCCCATACTTCTCTGCATGTGGCTCCATACTTCTTGGAACGCAGCCCCATACTTCTCTGTATGCGACCACATGCGGTTGCGTGTCATTGAAAATGGCTACTCGTGTCAGTGCTGACACGCATGTCATAGGTTTGCCATCACGGACTTAGGGCCAAATTTGGCTTTGACAAAGTCAGATTCACTTAACAATCGTGTTACTAACCTAACAACTGCAGTGATTCACTTAACAACTGTGGCAAGAAAGGTCATAAAGTGGGGCAAAACTCACTTAACCGCTATCTCGCTTAGCAACAGAAATTTTTGGCTCAAAAATTGTGGTCGCAAGCCAAGGCCTACCTGTATCAAACATTAAAACAATTAAATTAAGATCTTAAATTTAAAGTGCAATTAAAATAAAACTGAGCAGGATGGAGAGGGAGGGGGCAAAGTGCGCACAAGGAGGAGGGGGCACAACTCCATTAGCCCTTTCCAAAATGCCACACCCCCATTGGCACCCCAGGCTAATTGACATCACCGTATCTTCAAGGCCTTTCGGAAGGTCAAAAGAGTGGAAGCAGATCTGATCCCAGGGTGGGGGAGAAGATACTCCAGCGGACAGTTGCCATGGCACAAAAGGCTGTTCTTCTGGACCCCAGTTGTGATTTTATGATTTCTTTTGCAGCAGTCATTAATATTAGAGTTTGTTGCAACAATCAAAACCAGAAGCGGACACAGTTGACTGATTCAGATGGATTCATAAACTTCTTTATAAACATAGTAACAGATGAATTTACAATACCATTAGCAGAGTTCTTCTTCAAGCAGTTACAGGTAGCAGAGAACGGCTAGTTTCATTTCAGCAGTAGACAAGCACAGAGAGTACAGAGTGGAAAAGAGAGCAGAGTGGACTGAGCCACGCCCAGCCTTAAGCTTAAGCTTTCAGTTTCGATTCTCTGCACAGACTCAGAAGTGGTTAGCTCCCATTGGCTGACTTAGTTGCTATGCCTATTCATTGGCTAACCTTGTTAACATGGCTCTCCCAGTTCATGAATATCTTAATAATTAAGTGTGATCGTAAAGCAAATGCTGCAGTCATAGATGAACAAGGCAGTCGTAAAGCAAACCCATCATTTGTGATGGGCCTATTTTGAGGTACATGATTCTTGACAAATGTATCTTTTCTTTTATGTACACTGAGAGCATATGCACCAAGGACAAATTCCTTGTGTGTCCAATCACACTTGGCTAATAAAGAATTCTATTCTATTCTATTCTATTCTATTCTATTCTATTCTATTCTATTCTATTCTATTCTATTCTATTCTATTCTATTCTATTCTATTCTATTCTATTCTAATGCTTAGCTGTCAAATTCCAATTTGCACATTGACACCCAGTTATCCCGTTCCCTCACACATCGCTTAAGGTCTTTAAAATAAAATGGGAGCAAAACAAACCCACTCTCAGACACACATTCACACAGTCATATTTATTTTTGAGGTATACCTGAAGAGTAGTGCAGTTAGGAACCCTTCCTCCTCCTCCTCCTCCTCCTCCTCCTCCTCCTCCTCCTCCTCCTCCTCCTCCTCCTCCTCCTCCTCCTCCTCCTCCTCCTCCTCCTCGCCCCATTCCAGATAATTACTAACAAAGTACAGGTTGTCCTCAACTTACAAC
This sequence comes from Diadophis punctatus similis, assembly GCA_023053685.1. NCBI lineage: Eukaryota > Metazoa > Chordata > Lepidosauria > Squamata > Dipsadidae > Diadophis > Diadophis punctatus. The sequence continues at coordinate 253,257,223 of JALIGW010000002.1, forward strand.
CACAATTGAGCCGAAAATTTCTGTTGTTAAGCGAGACATTTGTTAAGTGAATTTTGCCCCATTTTTACAACCCTTCTCGCCTCAGTTGTTAAGTGAATCACTGCAGTTGATAAGTTAGTAACACGGTTGCTAAGTTAATCTGGCTTCTCCATTGACTTTGCTGGTCAGAAGGTCGCAAAAGGGGATCATGTGACCTCGGGACACAGCAATGGTCATAAGTATGAATCGGTTGCCAAGCGTCTGAATTTTGACCACGTGATCATGGGGATGCTGCAAACATCGTAACTCATAAGTAACTTCTTTCAGTGCAATTGTTACTTTGAACGGTCACTAAAAGAACTGTTGTAAGTTAAGGACTATCTGTATTTCCTCCTCCTCCTCCTCCTCCTGTTTTTCCTGAAATAACATCTGCAAATGTACATAGGAATTGTAATGTACCGGAAGGCCACCAGGGGCCGCTCTAGGAGCGGGAAGTACAAGAGTTGTGATTGGTTGAGGGGTTTTGACAGCCGGCTATAAAAGCGAGCTGCCAACGAGAGTTACCTCAGTTCATGTTATGCATTGTTATTGAAGTTGCCGTTATGCTAAGACATTAAAGAGTTATGCTTACCGTTACCGGGAGTCGCCTCAATAATTGCGCCCCGCCCGATACGCTACACAGCAGGAATGGGTCCAGAGACTCCAGAAAGCTTCCAGAGCCGAAGTGGAGACTACAACCTGGGTCTCCCCACTCCTAGTCCAGTTCACTGTCCCCCAACACTGGCTCTGGGGCTGAAGATGGGCGGATATACAGTATCAGCCAGGGACTGTCACTTGTTGAGAAGATGGAAAAAGAGGAAGAGGAGGAGGAGGAAAAGGAAGAAAACAAATGATAAGGTTGATGAAGCTCACGGCAATGTGAACAACAGATAAAGCTGCCCATCTGTCTATTAACTCAGATGCCAACCACTGAAACTACCGAAAGGACTTTCTGCCTTTGAGCAGCTGTTGGGCCAATGAAGCAAAGCAACCCAGACCAACGGTCTCTGAAGACCCCCCCCTCTCTGTGTTCCCCAGAGGGTGATTCTCAGGCTGATTTCCCATCTCCTGATCTCGAGAAAGGCAATAATAGGGTGTCACACAGATGAGGCTGGCCAGCCGCCACACATGTGTGTATCGTAGCACCCAAACCAGCTGCTGTGTTGTTCTGCCTGCCATCTGCGCGCGGGGGTGTGGAAACAACTGGAGAAAGGCTTCACATATGTGCCCCTCAAAACACACACCACGGGACGGGGTGTGAAAGAAACAATGCCCTGGGACAGAGCCCAAAAGCTTGACCCTTGAACGGGATGAGTGCGTAGGCAGCAGATCTGAATTTTTGGCTTCTACCAAAAAATATTCTGGCACGGGACAGGGGTGGTAGAGGTCAAAAGCCGGCCAGGTGTCCCCTTTCCCTTTCTCTCTTGGTGGCCCTCTTGTCTTTTTACTTCTTAAGGAACAGATGCAAAGTTCTTTCAGACCCAAAACAAACCACGCAACCTCTTTTCGTTAGCCCCGTGCAAAATTTTCAAAATCCCCCCGTAAAGTTGGCAGGACAGAGAGGAAGCCGAAGGATGCCCAGGATTTGAGCCAGCCTCCTGGGGACTTTCCTCAAGGTTCAGAATGGATGTGATTCTCTTGCGGTTCCAGTCCAGCTGAGTCTTCACGGTCCAGTTTTGGGGGCCTGCCAGATCTGGGGTTGACATGAGGGCAACCTCAGGCGATAACGAAGGAGCGCTGAAGCCATGCCGAGCGGCCTGGCCCACCCAGACATCCCCCAGTTCCTGCGTTGGGAGGGCTTGTGGGAGTCAAAGCGTCTGGCTGGAGATCTGCTGGTTCCTTTTTTTTTTTTTTAAGCCGACATCTGTGGGTGATATTTTCCGTCAGGGTCTGAAACCGGTTCCTGCCTTTGTCCTATTGTGAAAAGCCACCACGGTTCTCAAAGGCCTTCGCGGTGCTCTCTCTCTCTTGCCGGTGACGCCCTGCCCTGCCATTTCGCACCTCCCTCTCCTTCACACCCCAAATATCTCAGTTTGGGGGGGCTCTCTCCCTCTAGAACGCTCTGCCACCCCCTCCCCCAAGTCCCTGAGCGTGACAATGGGCCCATGTGTTCCATGGGGGGGTGAGGAATTCAAAGGGGGCGGAGGGGACAATGGGGCCCTGTCTGGGCCACTCGCCTCCTCGGCGGGACCAGGGTCGGAGGGCCATGACTCATGCCAGGGGATGAAATGCCAGGGAGCACGGGGGCTTTGCCATGCTGCAGGGGTGTGTGGAAGCCATCCAAGAGAGGTGGGGACTTGGAAGCTCCAGTTCAGACACACACACACACACACACACTCCACCACCATCCAAGCCAGCCCGAGCCGACAACTTCACTGCAGTCAGCAGCTTCTGCTCTGGAGTCTCCAGGCTGGCTGAGGATACGGAGAGCCACGGAAACAGGTAGCCGGTGCAAGAGGGTCTGCGAGCATGCGTGACAGCCTTTTAGGACAGAGATCCTGATCACGCATGTATACCGCACTGCAAAGTGGGCAGAAAAAAATTGTAAATATGCAGGAGCAGCTCCTGTTTTAGGGATCTGAGTTGCAAATCTCTGGATCACCAGAAAGGGCAGCAACCTTTGAGTGCTCTGTGTGGCTGTGGCACCCTCTAGGGGCCATCCAGAGCCTTGCAGTTCAGCGCTAATTCTTTTTCCTGCCCTCTCCGCTCTTCTGCCTTTAAGCAGTGTTCCCAACCTTGGCAACTTGAAGATATCTGGACTTCAATTCCCAGAATTCCCCAGCCAGCTGGCTGGGGAATTCTGGGAGTTGAAGTCCAGATATCTTCAAGTTGCCAAGGTTGGGAAACACTGTTTTAATGGGAGATTGAGAGCTTGAAATTGGGGTTTTTTCTGGGCTGCAGAAGGGAAGACCCTTTGCTCTCTCTCTCTCTCTCTCTCTCTCTCTCTCTCTCTCTCTCTCTCTCTCTCTCTCTCTCTCTCTCTCTCTCTCTCTCTCTCTCTCTCTCTCTCTCTCTCTGTGTGTGTACATGTTGTCAGCATTTGGATCATAAATCAGGGATGTTGAAATTTTTGTCTATGTAGTAACATAGGGAAAAATCTCAGCCGGTTATATCATGTGAATTTTGAGTAAGATCCTACAGAGGAACTTGGTGCTCTGTGTTGTCATCAAATTTCCTGGGTGTGTTTTGCAAATTGTGACACACCCCACTGCAGAGCTGTGGTTTCTGGAGAAGCCAAGGGATGGCTGAGAGGCCCTTCTAAATGGGGAGGGGGGGGGAAATCAAAGGAACCCCTTTCTGCTGGCTAAGCATTAGGAGAGGGCCAAAGAGACCGGAAATACAGATTTCCACCTCCCCTCCTCTGTGCTGGCGTTATTTTATTTTATTGTTGTCTTGCTTAACCTTTCTCCTTCGCTCCCACAGGTCCTGGGCTCTGAAGGCTTTCCTGCGCGCGCTGGGAAATGGGGAGGCTAGCCACCATTCCCATTGTCCTGCTTTGTGGGAAATTCCTTGTAATATTCCTTCTAAGGGAAACGCTGGGCCAGAACAAGCAACGAGAGGGGTAAGACGATTTAGAAAGAAGGGAACAAAGTGGTGTAGTAATATAGAGCTCATACCACAGCCAGAAGGTTCAAGCACTAAGCAGTTCCTCTTTATCGTTCTTGGGAAGCATCTGAAAAATTTAGTTATGCCTTGAAAACAACCGAGAGACACGTTTGCGTAAAAACACAACCCTGGCGTGAGTTAACCACTCATTCGGCTGTGGTTGGCTACTGTTGGACTTGGTGCGCTGTGCTAACTCGGCAGACGAAAGCGAAGATGCAAAAAAAAAAAAGGGATTCCCGTTTTTTTTGACAGGAACTAGAATCTGTGGAACTCACTGCCACAAGAATATCCTGAGGATTGCAACACTATATTTGTTTTTTAAAAAAGATTCATTAAATAGGAGAATGATGAATATCCTTTATTGTTCTTTTTTTCTTCTCGTGGCACAACTCTTGCTAAATTCTGCAGCTTTTTGAATAGAGGTAGTCCTTGAATTATGACCAGTCGGTTAACAAATATTTGAAGTCCTGACGGACCTATCTAGGGGTGACTTACAACCCAGATTTGAAGTTCTTATGGCCAACTCCCTGCGATCATGCGCCCAGACTTTGGGTGCATGGCAACCAGCCTCCATTTATGTCTGTTTGAGGTGACCTGTGTCACGTAATCAAGTTTGATGACAGTTTTGATAAAAACTGACTTTTACTTCTGATTTTGGGAAAACTGTGCCCAGGGCAAACCGTTAGTTTGCTTAATGACCGTGTTGTTTTCTTAATAACTGCGGTGATTCTCTTAGCGACTGCCACAAAAAAGGTCCTAAAATCAAGTCAGTTATTTGACCGCTTTACAATTGCCACGAGTTACGACCTTGATGGGTATATTCTATTATGGTCATAACTCGAGGACTCCCTGTAGTAGTGATAATTGTTAATGTTACAATCCATTGATTGTTTCCTTGGCAAGTTATTTGAAAGTAGTTTGGCCCTTGCCTTCTTCCTACAGCTGAAAGAGTGATTGGCCACTAAGTTGCTTTGTGCCTAAGGCAGGACTTTTACTCACAATCTCCCATGTTCAATCTAGCAACTTGGACCACTGCTTTATACCCTTACGGCTCTCATAATAGTGGTAATTTTTAAAATTAATGATTGATTCTGTGCCATCAAATCGGTGCCAGCTATTGATGACCTCCATAGTTAGACCTTCTCTCAGAAACCCATGTAGTCCTCGACTTACGGCCACAATTGAGCCCAAAATTATTTGTTAAGTGAATTTTGCTCCATTTTACGACCATTTTTGCCACAGTTGTTAAGTGAATCGCTGCAATTGTTGAGTGAGTAACACGGTTGTTAAATAACTCTGGCTTCCCCATTGACTTTGTGTGTCAGAAGGTCTCAAAAGGGGATCACATGACCCCGGTTCACTGCAACCGTCATAAATATGAGTCGGTTGCAAAGCGTCTGAATTTTAATTACCGTATTTTTCGGAGTATAAGACACACTGGAGTATAAGACGCACCTTAGTTTTGGGGGAGGAAAATAGGGGAAAAAATCTACCTACCAGGTATTCATCTGGCTAGCGTCCTTAGTCTGGTCAGCTTCAGCACATTATTTTATCCTCCAGTTAGGGCTGAAAAAACCTTTTTCAGAAGGAGTAGGAATGAAAACAAGCCTGCAAAGACTTAGGGCTGGTAAAAAACTACTACAAGAGAATAGGAATTAAAAAATGCTGCAAGCCCGTAAGATTGTTAGTACCTCGTTAGGGCTGAAAAAACCTTTTTCAGAGGGAGTAGGAATGAAAACAAGCCTGCAAAGAGGGAGTAGGAAGCCGGGAAGATCGTTAGCACCTCATTAGGGCTGGAAAAAAAAGCTTCGGAAAAGCTACATTCGGAGTATAAGACGCATCCAAATTTTCAGCCTCTTTTAGGGAGGAAAAGGGTGCGTCTTATACTCTGAAAAATACGGTACGTGACCATGGGGATGCTGTAATGGTCATAAGTGTGAAAAACAGTCACAAGTCACTTTTTTTTCCTACTGCCGTTGTAACTTCAAATGGTCACTAAGTGAATTGTTGTAAGTCGAGGACTACCTGTAGTAGCGTTACTCACGGAAACTGCTTGATATTACTTTGCTCCCCAGGAGGCAGCTATTTAAATGTAGAAAAAAATTCTGCTCAAAAAAAAAAATGTTAGTTGACTATTACTTACAACTATTACTTCGTATTAGCACATCCGATACTCATAGAGCCTTTTCCGAATGGTGTCCCAAAATTGCTTTTTCAAGAGGCAACTGGGCTTTCTCTGTTTTCCCTTGAAGACGTTTCGCTTCTCATTCAAGAAGCTTCCTCAGTTCTGACTGGATGGTGGGAGTGAGGGATGGATGGATTATACCTGTAAGTCCTGCACACAGGTATGATGGCTGAGGGAGGATCCTTCCATTCACCCCCCCGCCTTTCCATTCAGTCAGAATTGAAGAAGCTTCTGGGATGAAGTGAAATGTTTTCCTCAAGGAAAAAAACGTAGTCCAGTTGCCTTTTGAAAAAGCACCATCAGAAAAAGACTCCTGATTTTGGTTTTGGATTGAAAAGCCTCTAGAACAGCCGTTCTCAACCCGTGGGTCGCGACCCCTTTGTGGGTCGAACGACCCTTTCACAGGGGTCGCCTAAGACCATCGGAAAACACATATTTCCGATGGTCTTAGGAACCGAGGCACCGCTCCTCTATCCGTCTCCAGGCGGGTCCACCCACATGCAAATAGACTACTGCAAATATATATACATACATATACATATACATATACATATACATATACATATACATATACATATACATATACATATACATATACATATACATATACATATACATATACATATACATATATATATATATATATATATATATATATATATATATATATATATATATATATATATATATATATATATATCTGTACCATGGGAACCTCTGAGCATGCGCAGAAGCCGAATTTCCTGCATGCGTCACCATCTTTTTTTCAGCTTTTGTTTTTTGCAATTTTTTTTTAAAAATTGGCACTGAGCATGCGTGCGCGCGCAAAGCGCACGCGCGCCCGTGAGGCGCGGCCTCGCAGCGCAGGAGGAAGCGAACCGGCAGCAAGGTAAGTTAGAACCCATCCCCGAGTTTCCTAAGAATTTTATTATACTATGGTTGGGGGTCACCACAACATTTATTTATTTATTTATTTATTTGGCATTCTTATATGCCGCCCAACTCCCGAAGGACTCAGGGCGGCATGAGGAACTGTATTAAAGGGTCGCGGCATTAGGAAGGTTGAGAACCACTGCTCTAGAAGGAGAGAGAGATGCTTTGAACAGGGAAGCACTTGGTAGATTTTATTTTTTCTCTTTCTGTACCTGCTTTTCTCCGCTCCAAACCGAGGACCTGAACTCAGTGCTTCCCTTTTTCCAGGTGATGTGTGAAACAGAAGATGAATTGCTAGAGGGTTTGGCGTTTGTTTGTTTGTTTTGTTGGTTTTTTCAAGTCAGGGTTGACTCCTGGAGGCCATGTGGACCAATCCCTGCAGTTTTCTTAGCCAGGTTTCAGAAGTAGGAGGCCTGTGCCTCAGGGGTGGGTTCTGACTTACCTCGCTGCCGGTTCTCTTCCTCCCACGCTGCATGGGCGTGCGTGTGCGCGCATGAGCAGTGCTGGAAACCGAGCTTCTGCGCATGCTCAGAAGCAAAAAACAAGATGTCAGGGATTGCATTTGTTTAAATATAGAGAATGAGTTAAAATTAAAGAAAACTGAGTAAGAAAGTTGGAAGGGAGATATGAAAGGGGAAAAGAAATTAGAAATTTAGGGCATTTAGAAATGAATCCAAAATGTATATACACAGATGAAGATGGTAGAATTTTGATGGTTGAAATAATATTGAACAATAAAAAAACACTGTTAGTTGCGATCTACGCACCAAATGAATGTCAAGATAAGTTTTATTGTAAGCTACATGCTAAAATAATTGAATTAGACAATGAAAATATTTGCATGATGGGAGATTTTAATGCTATAGTAGAGGTGGAACTGGACTATAAAACGATAAAAAAGAACAAGAAATTAAGGAAGATATTACCAATTTTTTTTTTACTATGGTAGAGGAATTAAATATATTTGATGCGTGGAGGGGGAAGTTTCCATCAAAGAAACAATATACCGGTATACCCCCCCCCCCAAAAAAAAAGAATTCAGCCAAGGGTAAAATGTTCTCCTGCTGCTCTAAGGTTTTTTCTGACCAATTCTGTATGGATTAGAAGAGACAAATTTGCTTTTTCGGTGTCCTTCCATTTCTACCCGCAGCCGAGTGTGTGCCCGAAATATGTTGAGAATCCCCTTAGCCTACAATGAGACGTACGCCAAGCCCCAACACCAGCCATATTTGACGCTGTGCCCAGGACCTCGTGTGTGCAGTTCTTACAGGTATGATCAAAATTTTGGTCAGACGAGGATTCAAAAGGTTCTGTGGGTCCTATATTTGTGGCAGAGGAGAGGGAGAACTACAACAGGCTAGCTTGGTGGTGTTGTGGCCTGCCCGCAGCTTGTGCAGCCTGGACCTTTGGAATGTTCAGTACCTCTTGGCAGTGCTGAGAAAGGAGGGGCTACTCCTTTCCTGAATGCAAGAGCACGCAGGGCTGCCAAGAGGCAGAAAGGTTTACTCCGGAGGAAGTCTACTCGGGAGTAAGACTTGGGGCTAATTGGCCACTCCCCTAGTCTATTTAAGGTCATCAGTTGCAGCTAACAAGCTGCAGAGAACAACTTTGGAAAAACCCGTCTGATCAGAGTTTGCTTCGTGATACCTGTTTTGTGTTTATCTGTCATCGTCTTGTTATCAGAGACTGAATTCTAGGAACTTTGCCAACTCTAGAAAGCTCCGTAAGATAACTGGACTTAATTTACTCATCATTTTTTGCGAACTCTTAGAACTAATACCAGCTATTAAATGAAGTTTAATTAGTAGCTGGTTGTTTGCCAACAAAGACTGTTTGTAACTTGGTGTGTGCATTCTTTACTGATAAAAGGTTTATTAGTAAAAGTGTTGCATTAAACTGCTTGTGAGGTTGTGTGCTTCGTGGGGACAGAACAGGTGGCTCAACAGTGAGATACTGGTGAAGCGGGCACAGCAGCACCTGCATTTTCTGTGTCGCATGAGAAAAATACATCTTCCTTCCACTGTCCTTAACACTTTATACAGAGGGACCATCAAGAGCCTCCTGTCATATGGCATGACTGTCTGGTTTGGAAGCATTACTGCTTCGGACAGGAAGGCGGTGCAGAGAGTGGTGAGGACAGCAGAAAAGATTATTGGTAGTTCACTTCCTTCTATCCAGGACACAGCACATAAGTGATGCTTGAGCAGAGTCCGCAGGATTGTCTAGGATGCTAAAACGTCCTCTTCATGACCAGTTTTCCTTGTTAACCTTCTGGGAGGAGGCTTTGTGGTATCCGAAGCCGAACATCCAGATTCAGCCACAGTTTTGTTTCATACAGCATCAACCTTGTGAACTCTCAAGTTTCCTCTTTCCATATTTGAATTTCTATATTTTAAATGGAAAGTGATAGATAGATAGATAGATAGATAGATAGATAGATAGATAGATAGATAGATAGATAGATAGATAGATAGATAGATAGATAGATAGAAAGAAAGAAAGAAATGTAGATGTAGATGTACTGTAGATGTAGATGTAGATGTAGAAGTACTGTAGATGTAGATGTACTGTAGATGTAGATGTAGATGTAGATGTAGATGTAGATGTACTGTAGATGTAGATGTAGATGTAGATGTACTGTAGATGTAGATGTAGATGTAGATGTAGAAGTACTGTAGATGTAGATGTACTGTAGATGTAGATGTACTGTAGATGTAGATGTAGATGTACTGTAGATGTAGATGTAGATGTACTGTAGATGTAGATGTACTGTAGATGTAGATGTACTGTAGATGTAGATGTACTGTAGATGTAGATGTAGATGTACTGTAGATGTAGATGTAGATGTAGATGTACTGTAGATGTAGATGTAGATGTAGATGTAGATGTAGATGTAGATGTAGATGTAGATGTAGATGTAGATGTAGATGTAGATGTAGATGTAGATAGCATGTGTAAAGCACTATGGGGCGGTATATAAATCTAAGTGCTATTGCTATAAAATAAGGCATGACTTAATGAGTGCATCATTTAGTGATGGACATTCCAGTCCAAATGATGGTCATAAGTTGAGGACTACCTGTAATTAACAGCTAATGTCCTTCCTTTGTTGTAAGTGGCCCTGTGCCGGAAAGTAGAATAAATTTACAGAAAATAGATGGGGCAATTTGAGGTTCTGTCCACTCCGCTCAGGAGAATGAACATGGCTTCTCTTCTGTAGGACGACCTACCGGGTAGCCACACGACAGATACGGAAAGAGATCTTACAGGCCCACATCATTTGCTGCCCAGGATGGAAGAAACGTCACCTGGGGGACACTAAGTGTGAGGAAGGTGAGTGATCAAATCCCGTAGAACAATTTCCGACGGACTTTCTATGTGCTAAATACAATAACAGATGTTTAACAGAGGGATTTGAAGATTAGTGGAATGTTTAGTTTAACCTGTTGGCTGCTCTTTCTTCTTTATATATCTCTATCTCTATATCTATCTACACCTCTCTCTCTCTCTCTCTCTCTCTCTCTCTCTCTCTCTCTCTCTCTCTCTCTCTCTCTCTCACTCTCTCTCTCTCTCTCTCTCTTTTTCCCCCTCTCTCCCTCCCTCCCCTATCTATCATCTATCATCTATCTATCTTATCTATCATCTCTCTCTCTCTCTCTCTCTCTCTCTCTCTCATCTATTTATCTCTCATCTATCTCTCATCTATCTATCTATCTATCTATCTATCTATCTATCTATCTATCTATCTATCTATCTATCTATCTATCTATCAATCTATCTATCTATTTATCTCTATCTATCTATCTATCTATCTATCTATCTATCTATCTATCTATCTATCTATCTATCTATCTATCTATCTATCCTATATCTCTCTCCCTCTCCCCCCTTCTCTGTATAGTAAAAGGGGAGGACAATTTATTGTTTTTTTCTTTCTTTCTGTTAAATGTTAAATTTATTTGGTATTTGGATCACTTTTTTCTCTTTTTTGCACACCAATTTTGTTGTTGTTGTTGTTAGTACTGGACGTATGTTTTTGCTTTGTTTTGTTTTGTTTGCTTTTCTGGTTTGTATTTTGCCTTTGATGATAAAACAAAATAAATATACTTAAAAACAAAAAAGGACAATTTTCAATGTACCATTAGGAAGGAAGGAAGGAAGGGAGGAAGGAAGGAAGGAAGGAAGGAAGGAAGGAAGGAAGGAAGGAAGGAAGGAAGGAAGGAAGGAAGGAAGGAAGGAAGGAAGGAAGGAAGAAACCCCTTCTGTGCTGGCTCTGACAGCAGCTATCCAAGCTTTCAACAGTGGGCATTGCCAGCTAAATAAAAGAAAATATTTGTAGCTCTGGGTTGAAAAGAGGGTTTGTTGTGGGTCTCTGAGCATGGTTGTTTTCTTGCAGACGTTTCATTACCCAAAGTGGGTAACATCATCAGTTATCTAATTGAAGGAAAGAGCCAAGCTCAGAGACCACTAAGGGCCTCTCATTTCCAAGATCAGCTTGGAACGGAGGTGGAGTAAAAACATCATTTTGCATGGAAAGCAACTGGTTGAGTTGTCACTCCTTTGAATTTGGTGAGCGAGAACCCTTAAGGCGCTTGATGGGAGTGGATGTACAGGTAGTCCTTGACTTACGACCACAATTGAGGCCAACATTTCTATTATTAAGCGAAACATTTGTTAAGTGAATCTTCCCCCTTTTATGACCTTTCTTGCCACAGTGGTTAAAGTGAATCACACTGCATTTGTTAAGTTAATAACACAGTCGTTAAGAGAAGCTAGTTTTCCCCGTTGACTTTGCTTGTAGGAAGGATGCAAAAGGGGGATCACGTGACCCGAGGACACGGCAAGAGTCATGAACGGCAAGAGTCATTTGCCAAGGCTCTGAATTTTGATCACGTGACTCATGGGGATGCCGCAACCATTGTGTGAGAAAGGGTCATAAGTTGGCTTTTTTCCAGTGCTGTTGCAACTTTGAATGGTCACTAAGTGAACTGTTGTAAGTTAAGGATCACCTGTAATTTCCATCTCATTCAATAGCTGTCTTAAGCAGGACAGGGAGGGTTCAGGAGTTTGCAATCCTACTTGCAATCTCGTGCCAGTTTAGGAATCCCTACTAAGCCAGTGGTGGGTTCCTATCGGTGCAGTCCACCCTATAGCACCAGTAGCGGCCCGCTGGTGATGCCACAGTACCGGTGCGGTCGGTTGCTGGTGCCTGGGCACCACCATTTTTGTAAAAAAAAATTTAAATTTTTTTTTACATTTTCTTCTGTGCATGCCCAGAAGCCAAGCTTCGGGCACTGCGCATGCGCTGCCTTCCTACCCCACAGTGAGTCCAAGCAGGGGAGGATGGCTGAGGGAGCGCGTGAGATGCTGAAAGAATGGGTGGCAGGAGCTATCTCCATTCCCCTCCCTTTAGCAGTCCGAGAAGCCACGAACGTGTGGTGATGATCGTAGGCATTTTCACACGTTTAAGGCTTCTCGAGCTGCTGAGGGGAGGGGGAATGGGCGGCAGGACCTATCTCAGTTCCCCTCCCTTCAGCAGTCCGAGAAGCCACGCCCACCCGGTCACATGGCCGGCAAGCCACGCCCACCCAGTCACATGGCCGGCAAGCCACACCCACAAAATAAGCCACGCCTACAGAGTGGTAGTAAAAATAATTAGGAACCCGCCCCTGTACTAAGCCCTTACTTCCCAGTGGCTACAGAGAAGTTTAGCAGTAGCCTTTGGAGAGGACGGGCCCTTGAAACATCCAGTTGCATTCAGAGCAGCTGATTGAATCCATGGGGCTCAGCAGTCACATTCCCACCCCATCAATGGAAGCTGCAATGCAGGGTCAGAGGAAATCTTCGCCAAGGCCAGTTGTTGCTCTGCCGGTCTGTTTTTATTTTGGGATAGAGAATCTTGTCCCTACAGTGGGAGCGGGGGGTGCGGGGGTTGGACTAGATGACCTACAAGGCCCTTCCAATTCTATTAAAGTTTCTGTTACAGAATATTTGTATCTGAGGATTGAACGGTGGGGTCCTTAGTACTCTCCGAGCTTGCTTGTTTTCTTGCGGATGTTTCATTACCCAACTAGGTAACATCATCAGTGCTAGAGGAGAGTGGGTGAGGGTTTTCTTGTTAGTTTCTTGAGTAGGCTTAGCAACAGAAATTTGGGGGCTCCATTGTGGTCATAAGTCAAGGGCTATCTATACTTCAGCCCGGGCAACTACCGTATTTTCCGGAGTATAAGACGCACCTTAGTTTTTGGGGAGAAAAATAGGGGGGGGGGAAATCTACCTACCAGGTATTCATCTGGCTAGCGTCCTTAGTCTGGTCAGCTTCAGCACATTATTTTATCCCCTGGTTAGGGCTGAAAAAACCTTTTTCGGAGGAAGTAGCAATGAAAAAAAGCCTGCAATCCGGGAAAAGCCGGGAAGATCGTTAGCACCTCATTAGGGCTGGGGAAAAAAGCTTCAGAAAAGCTACATTCGGAGTATAAGACACACTCAAATTTTCAGCCTCTTTTAGGGGGGGAAAAGGTGCATCTTATACTCCAAAAAATACGGTAATTTTTCTTTTTTTTAAAAAAGGCAATTCTCCAGATAGAACTTTAGAATAACTTTATTGTCACTTTGAATGTACACGAATTGGCATACATTAAAATGAAATTACATTGCATACAGCTCTCAAAGGGTCTCCACCTCTAATATAAACATAAACATGACAAGATAAATACATACTGTACATATACATACAAAATTATGCATGTACCCTCATATATTAAGGGGCGTGCATAAGCGCACCAGCGTGCCTACCGTCCCTGTCCTAATGTTCCCTTTTATTCGTATCCATTTCATGTATTCAAAATTATGTTTTTATATCTGTTATCTGATACGTGCCTGACAAAATAAATAAATAAATAAAAATAAAATAAAATAATAAAATATTGTATGACACGGAGATAGGAACACAACGCAACCTCTCCTGGGACTAATGAACATGCTTGGTGCATTAAGTGTGGAGACACGCGATGAGCCTTCCCTTCTCCTTTCTCCCCCCCAGCCATTTGTCACAAGTCATGCCAGAATGGAGGCAGCTGCATCCAGCCAAATAAGTGCCAGTGTCCGCCTGGCTGGGGTGGACGGTATTGCCAGATTGGTGAGTGGGGAAGGCCGGAGTCTCGGGGATTTGGTTCCTGGTCCTGCATCTTCTCTCTTTGCTCAGGTTTCCTGGGTCTCCTTCTTCTCGCACCAGGCCGATAGGCAAGGTCCTCTTTTCATGAGGGACAAATCTGATAAGTGAGCAGTGGATTTTTTTTTTAAAAAAAGGGTGAGGTTCTATTCCTTATGATTATTGAGGGCTATGTAGAAAATGTATGTAGCTTGCCTTCAGAAGTTGTGGGAGCTTCATCGCTGGAAGCTTTCAAGAAGAGACTGGACTGCCATCTGTCAGAAATGGTGTACGATCTCCTGCTTGGGCAGGGGTGGAGGGGTTAGAATAGAATAGAATAGAATAGAATAGAATAGAATAGAATAGAATAGAATAGAATAGAATAGAATAGAATAGAATAGAATAGAATAACAGAGTTGGAAGGGACCTTGGAGGTCTTCTAGTCCAACCCCCTGCTTAGGCAGGAAACCCTACACCACTTCAGACAAATGGTTGTCCAACATCTTCTTAAAAACTTCCATTGTTGGAGCATTCACAACTTCTGGAGGCAAGCTGTTCCACTGATTAATTGTTCTAACTGTCAGGAAATTTCTCCTTAGTTCTAAGTTGCTTCTCTCCTTGTTTAGTTTCCACCCATTGCTTCTTGTTCTACCCTCAGGTGCTTTGGAGAATAGCTTGACTCCCTCTTCTTTGTGGCAACCCCTGAGATGCTGGAACACTGCTATTGCACTAGATGACCTACAAGGTCCCTTCCAACACTGTTAATCTGTTTAAAAAATACTACCAGTTGCATAGAGGGGATCAAATGGCTCTCACAAGATTATGATCTTTAATGCAGTGCTTCCCCAACCAGGATAAGTTGGGCAAAAGTGGTTTTTGTTTGAGCATTGACATACAAACCCTCTACCCACCACAATGAGTTTTTCACAGATATTACGGAGGTGTTTTTTTTTCCAATCAGTTAAACTTTTCCAGCCATTACTTGTATATGTTTCTGGATAACTATAGGTAGTCCTCGACTTACGACCACAATTGAGCCCAAAATTGCTGTTGCTAAGCAAGACAGTTATTAAGAGAGTTTGCCCCATTTTTGATGACGGTTCCCACCGCGGTTGTTAAGTGAATCACTGTAGCTGTTAAGTTAGTGACACGGCTGTGAAGTGAATCTGGCTTCCCCATTGAAATTGCTTGCCGGAAGGTCGCAAAAGAGGATCACAAGACCCCAGGACACTGCAACCATCGTAAACATGAGTCCGTTGTCCAAATTTTGATCACATGGCATGCTGCAATGGTCCTAACTGTGAAAAAGAGTTGTACGTCACTTTCTTTCCCCAGTGCCGTTGTCACTTCGAACGGTCACTAAACGAATGGTTGTAAGTTGAGGACTACCTGTAACAAGAGTTAAAAACAGTACAGCTGTTAAAACAAGGGCATTCTAGGGATGGGGGTTATGTGGTGAATGCCCCCTTAATGCCCTAGCCCAGGAGTGTCAAACTCGATTTCATTGAGGGATGCATTAGGAATGTTTGACCTTGGGGCGGCTGGGGGGGCGGGGCCAGGGTGAACGTGGCCAGCTCGCCATCACTCGTGTCGGGGGTACCTGTGGCGGCCCGAGCACTTTGCCAAAGAAAACGGGCTCCTGAGCTCCGTTTTCGGCTGCAATGGCCTCCTGCAACACACTGCCAGCGAAAACGGAGCTCGGGAGGGCCGCCTGTGGCCCTCCTGAACTCCGTTTTTTTATTTCTTTTATTTTTTATTTATTCATTTATTCATTTATTCATTTATTCATTTATTCATTCATTCATTTATTTATTTATTTATTTATTTATTTATTATTTATTTATTTATTTATTTATTTATTTATTTATTTATTTATTTATTTATTTATTTATTCATTTATTTACATTTCTATGCCGCCCAACTCCCGAAGGACTCTGGGCGGCTCACAACAGAAAGAAACATAAATAGAAAATTTTAAATTTAAAAAACAGACTAAAATACATTAAAATAGAGTCATCCACCATTCATGGGCTGACCTCGTCTCTCATCACCAGAGGTCAATGGCCCCAGGCCTGTCGGAAAAGTCAGGTCTTAACGGCTTTACGGAAGGCCAGTAATGTGGGGGTAGTACGGATCTCGGGAGGTAGCTGGTTCCAGAGAGCCGGGGCCACCATAGAGAAGCCGGGGCTGCCACAGAGAAGGCCTTCCCCCTCACTGGCAGAGGTACCACGGGCCAGTCCTTTGCTGTTTCCAGGACTGCTCTGCGGGCCAGATCTAAGCACCCCTTGAGGTCTTGAGTTTGACACCCCCGCCCTAGCCGAATACAATGGTTACCATTGTGGGTCAGGGTGATGCATGTATCAGGATGAATATCGTTCCAGAGGCAAAGGTTTGGCCAAGGTTTGACCAGATGAGGATATCCCAGTTAAAACTCACCGTTCTGATGACTTTTTAATTTGTGCTTCCGGTTTGTTTAGATGTGGACGAGTGTGAGACGCCGCTTGCTCGCTGCGCACAAGACTGTCTTAACACTGCTGGCAGCTACAAGTGCCAGTGTCGGGCTGGGTACGCCCTTGAGACAGATGGCAAGAGCTGTCGCCTGCTTCCCACCGGCCAGGCCGTCCCTCTGCTCGGCACCAAAGGTGGGTGTTATGATGACCCGAGAGCTTGCAGTGTGAAAAGGCCGTGTGTAAAGAAACAATGGATGGAAACTGATCAAGGAAAGGACCAATCTAGAACTAAGGAGAAATTTCCTGAATTTTCTTGTATGTACCCAAATTCAGACCCTAAATGTTGGAGATGCGAATGTGAAGATGCTACATATTTTCATATATGGTGGACTTGTAAAAAGATTAAGGCATTCTGGATAAAAATCTGGTGGATTATACAAAATATTTTAAAGAAAAAGATTAAATTCACACCACAATTTTTTTGGTTGGGTATAATAACGGATTGTTCTGTTATAGAGACTAAGTTGGTTTTGAATTTTATCGTGTACACACACTATCGCACATGTGTGAGTGCCCATACCCATAATTCAATGCCTGGGGAGGGTGAAAAGGGCCTTCCCTGCCCCCTGGAAGCCCTCTGGAGGCTGGAAATGGCCTATTTCCTGACTTCTGGTGTGCCCAGTAGGTTTCCCTGGAGCCTGGGGAGGGCGAAAACGCCCTCTCCCACCCCCCCGGAGGCCCTTCGGAAGAGAAAACGCCCTCCCAGAGCCTCCACATGAGCCGAAAATCAGCTGGCCAGCGTGCACATGTGCGTTGGAGCTGAGCTAGGGCAACGGCTCGCTTGCCGGCAGATATGGCTCCATGTGCCACCTGTGGCACGCGTGCCATAGGTTCGCCATCACTGCCCTATACCATTTCAGACAAGTAGCTGTCCAGTGGCTTCTTAAAAACCTCCAGTGTTCAAGCACCTACAATTTCTGAAGGCAAAGCTGTTCCATTGGTTAATTGTTCTCACTGTTAGGAAAGTTCTCCTTAATTCCAGGTTGCTTCTCTCCTTGATTAGTTTCCATCCATTGTTTCCTGTCCTGCCTTCTAGTGCTTCGACCCCCTCTTCTTTGTGGCAGCTCCTCAAATCCTGGAATAGTAGTATCATGTCATCCCTAGTCCTTCTTTTCTCTAGACTAACCAAACCCAAATCCTGCAACCGTTCTTCATCATCGTACCGTATTTTTTGGAGTATAAGACACCCCTTTGTTTGGGAGAGGAAAATGAGGGGAAAAAATCTGCCTACCAGGTATTCATCTGGCTAGCGTCCTTAGTCTGGTCAGCTTCAGCACATTATTTTATTCCCTGGTTAGGGCTTTAAAAAACTTTATTCGGAGCGAGTAGCAATGAAAAAGCCTGCAAGCTGGTAAGAACCGGGAAGATTGTTAGCGCCTCGTTAGGGCTGAAAAAAAAGCTTCGAAAAAGCTACATTCAGAGTATAAGATGCACCCAAATTTTCAGCCTCTTTTAGGGGGGGGGAAGATGCGTCTTATACTCCGAAAAATAGGGTAATCATCTCAGTTGCTCTTCTCTGCACTTTTTTTCCAAAGTCTCAACATCTTTTTGGTAATGTGATGGCCAAAACTGGAAGCAGTATTCCAGGTGTGGTCTTACTAAGGCTTTATAGAGTTGTTTTAGTACCTCACTTGATTTTGATTCTATCCCTCTTGGAAGATCTCCAGGGGTCCCTTTCCAACTCTGTAATTTGGTTATTCTGTTAAAGGACGGCAGAGATGATCTTGGGGAAGAGAGCAATGAAACAGTTAAAGGAGAAGAAAAGAAATGGTCTCTCTTTTCATGTTTTAGTCTCCAGGCCTTTTATCCTTAGTTGCTCTTCTTTGCACTTTTCCCAACATCTCAACATCTTTTGTTTTTGTAACGTGGTGACCAAAACTGGGTGCAATATTCCAAGTGTGGCCTTACTAAGGCTTTACAAAACGGTACTAATACTTCACGTGATTTTGATTCTATGCCTGTTTATACAATCAAGGCAGGGGCGGGTTCCTAATTTTTTTACTACCACTCTGTGGGCGTGGCTTATTTTGTGGGTGTGGCTTGCCAGCCATGTGACCGGGTGGGCGTGGCTTCTCGGACTGCTGAAGGGAGGGGAACTGAGATAGGTCCTGCCGCCCGTTCCCCCTCCCCTCAGCAGCTCGATGCCTAGGATCATCACCGCACGTTCGTGGCTTCTCGGACTGCTGAAGGGAGGGGAATGGAGATAGCTCCTGCCGCCCGTTCTTTCAGCATCTCACGCGCTCCCTCAGCCATCCTCCCCAGCTTGGACTCACTGTGGGGTAGGAAGGCAGCGCATGAGCAGTGCCGGAAACTTGGCTTCTGGGCATGCGCAGAAGAATTTTTTTTAAAAAATTAATTTTTTTTAAAAAGCCTGCGCCCAGGCACCGGCAACCTACTGCACCGGTACTATGACGTCACCAGCGGGCCGCTACCGGTGCTATAGAGTGGACCGCACTGGTAGAAACCCACCACTGAATCAAGGACTGTATTAGCTTTTTGGGCTGCCACCGCACACTGCTGGCTGATGTTTAAGTGATCGTCCACTAGGATTCCAAGGTCCCTTTCACAGTTACTGTCTTTGAGCCTCCTCGTCTCACGGCAGAGCAGAACCTTACCCAACAGCTGGGATTTTCCTTTGGACTCAACAAGCAGTTCCTGGTTGATACAGGAGGAAGTGGCAGAAGCAGAGGTGGGTTCCTCCCGGTTCGGACCAGTTCATCTGAACCGGTAGCAAACCGCTGGTGACATCATGGAGCCGGTTCTGTCGGTGCCGGTCCGTGGATGCCACCATCTTTTTTTGGGGGAAAATTTTTTTGGGAATTTTTTGTTTTTCTTCTTCTGCGCATGCGCAGAAGCCGAGTCACCAGCACTGCGCATGCGCCGCCATCTTGTTTTTGGCTTTTTTTGTTTTTGGAATTCTTTTCTGAATTTTTGGCAAAGCGCGCACACGCTCATGCGGTGTGCAATGCTTGCACAGCCACATGGTGTGGGAGGAAGCGAACTGGCGGCGAGGTAAGTTAGAACCCACCTCTGGGCAGAAGCACCCAGAGCTGTTAAGCAGCTGCAAAAGAGTGAGTCTCAAAGGAGACTGAACGCATCACCTTGTTCTTGTTTTAAACACTCCGGTCTGTGGTCATTTAGCTGTACAACAACAGTTATGACAGCCCATATATAAATACTTAGATTGAATAGTCAAGAAGTAGATGCAGACAGAGATAAAGATCCAAGAGAGGAATATGGGAGGCAAGGCAAAAAAAAAAAGCATAGCAATTAAAGTACTGAAGCGAACAAGAGATGACGGATAGATTATTTTTCTTTTTTGTTGTTCTGATTTGCTTTTCTATTTCTCTTTCTTTCTTTCCCTTTTTAGGTAGGTGACACGATTAGAAGTTAGATAAGATAGAAAGAAAACGTCTCTTAATAAAAGGGTGACATGATTAAAAGTTAGAATAAGAGATAGAAATAAGAGAAAGGGGAAATATTAGTGTATACACTTTTATATAATAAAATAAAAGTAATAAGAGAAAACATGGAATAATTAAATAATGATAGACTACAACTTAATATATGTGTATTATTATTAGAAATATATAAGCTGGTTGAATGTAATAATTACAGTATAATTAATACTACTAGTTTTATTTGTATTAGAATGTATGACACCCAGGTGCTACACTGTTCACGCATTGATATATAAATGTAAAATTAAAAAAATAAAAAACTTGGGGGGGGGAGAGTTATGACGGCCCAGTCTGCATCTGGTGTTTCTGTTTTGGTTGTGCTGAGGTGCAGATCATGAGGGCCGAAGCGTGGTGAGGTGGTGATGCATTCAGTTTCGCAACTTCTCTCCGTGCAAGAGGAAATGCTCTTCGCCAGCGACAATGTTGTGGGTTTCTCATTACAGCTGGATATTGTTCGGCTTGTGTAATTTGCAACTCCTCCATAAATAAGGTTGACTGGGTATTGAGCATTGCACTTGATGAACCTTTTTTCTTTTGTGGAAACAAGTTTCTAGCCCCTAAGATTTCACAAAGTTTTTGAAAACGTATATACGTCATTGTTTGTTAAGTTTCTAGTCTGCTTCTCCTCCGGGGGTGGGTGGGGGGTGGGGGGGCTTTTGATTCTCAGAAGGAAGTGAAAGTGCAGTCTTGGGCATAAAAAATGAGATAGGAATCAAACTGCTTGGCAAAAAAATCGAAACAATTCTAGATAAAATTTGCAAGGAAATGGAGCATCCTAGATCAGCGAATCTGAGGTTTGATAAAACATGCATGGGGTTACACTGTAGGGTCCCACAGATTAAGATCTGTCAACCATCTACAGATAAAAAGGTCCATGTACAGATACTTACAAGTTTGTTTAGTGACCGTTCCAAGTTACAACGGCACTGAATCAGTGACTTATGACTATTTTTCACAGTTACGATCTTTGCAGCATCCCCGTGATTATGTGATCAAAATTCAGATGCATGGCAACCGCTTCATACTTATGACCATTGCTGTGTCCCGAGGTCACGCGATCCCCTTTTGCAAGCTTCTGACAAGCAGAGTCCACGGGGAAGCCAGATTCACTTAACACCTAGATTGCTAACTTTATCAACGGCCGTGATTCGCTTAACAACGGTGGTAAAAAGGTCATAAAATGGGGCCAAACGCACTTAAGCGAACGTCTCGCTTAACAACAGAAATTTGGGGCTCAATTGGGAGCCCCAATTGGGGCTCAAATTAGGAGCTGAGGTGGCGCAGTGGTTAAAAGCAGCACTGCAAGTTCAGCTGACTGCTAGTTCAGCAGTTCAGCTGTTCAAATCTCACCGGCTCAAGGTTGACTCAGCCTTCCATCCTTCCGAGGTCGGTAAAATGAGGACCCAGATTGTTGGGGGCAATATGCTGAACTCTGTAAATCGCTTAGAGAGGGCTGTAAAGCACTATGAAGCGGTATATAAGTCTAAGTGCTATTGCTAATTGTAATCATAACTTGAGATCTACCTATACCTGTTTTGGTACAGCTCAAGTCACATTTTCTTCCTTTTTCTCGTGCAGTAAAAACTTTAGGGATTCAGGAGACAATTCCCAATGAGATCCAGGAGCTTCAAGCAAAAGTGGAACAGCTGGAAGAGGTGAGGCTCTGTTCTATTGAACAATGCCACTCTAGAAGCAAAGTTATAATCCCGTGATGGCGAACCTATGGCACACGTGCCACAGCTGGCACGCAGAGCCGTCTCTGCGGGCACGCGAGCCGTCGCCCAGCTCAGCTCCACAACGCACACGCGCGCATACCTCCCACCAGCCAGCTGGTTTTTGGGATGCGCGGGGGGCGCATGCGGGAGTCATGAGCGCATGTGTGTGGGGGTCACACGTGCATGCAGGGGGCAGTGGTCACGCGCGCATGTGCGGGAGGTGGGGGGACCGCAGGGAATGCAGTGTGCCCCCTACGGCCCATTTTTGGTCCCAGGAGGCTACAGGGAGGCCTGCTAGGCCCAAAATGGGGGGTGGGGGCGGTGTGCCCCCCATTGCCCGTTTTTGGTCCCAGGAGGCTACAGGGAGGTCTGCTAGGTCCAAAATGGGGGGCGGGGGGTCACATGCACATGTGCGGGGAGAGGGCGGGGGAGCGGGGTTTTTTTTCGCATGCGTAGGGGCCTGGGGGGGTCGTGCGCGCATGTGCAGGGGGCGCATTGCATTATGGGTGCCGGCACACAATGAGAAAAAGGTTAGCCATCACCGTTATAGTCTCTCTTATTTATTATTTCGTTACATTTATATGCCATCCAGCTCCCTATCCAAAGTGACTCTGAGGGACTTTGCAACAGTCCCCCCATTTTTCTTTCACTATGGTGAAGTAGTGAAGGGGTTGAGGCTAGAAGATGCAGGTTCTAGACGAGGAGTGGGGCACTATGGCCCTTTTTTGACCTGTGGACTGCAACTCCCAGAATTCCTGAGCCATTCCTGAGATAGAGAGATAGCTAGCTCTATTCATAGGCAAAAATTCCCTGCAGCAAGGTCTGAACAAAGGTAGGGTTAGATCCTCAGCCACAATAGGAATTGCCCAACAAGCCCCTTCATTGCATCAGCAGACCAAACTTCAACCAAACTTAGCTCAGACAAACTCCTAGGATTTGTATATGGCCTCATGGGAGCCTGGCAACAGCCAATACATGTTCTTACACAGGAACAGGAAGTTCAAGTGCAAAGCCCAACAGAAGGCATAAATACCCTCCACTCTCAGCTCCATGTGGTCAGCTGCCCAGAACCATGTGCTTGGTGGTTCTGCTTACCATTAAACCCTCTTTCCAATCAGCCTCCAGCCTCCATTTTGTCTCCAGTGCTTTTCTCCCGGCTTGGAACTGAACAAAATGGAGATTTCTGTCAACGATAGATAAATATGTACAAACACACAAAAGGGTTCTCGATTAAATTAAATTAAATTAAATTAAATTAAATTAAATTAAATTAAATTAAATTAAATTAAAACTGCATCTAGTTTTGGTCACCACACTACAAAAAAGACATTGAAACCCTAGAGAAAGTGCAGAAGAGAGCAACCAGGATGATAAAGGGTCTGGAAAATAAAACATATGAAGAGCGGTTGCAGGAACTGAACTTGGCCAGTCTAGCGAAGAGAAGGACCAGGGGTGACATGATAGCAGTGTTCCAATACTTGAGGGGATGCCACAGAGAGGAGGGGGTCAGGCTGTTCTCTATGGCACCAGAAAGCCAAACAAGGAATAACGGATGGAAGCTGACCAAGGAGAGATTCAACCTGGAAGTGAGGAGAAACTTTCTGACGGTGAGAGCGATCAACCAGTGGAACAGCTTGCCAGTGGAGGTTGTGAGAGCCCCAACACTTGCGACCTTCAGGGAGAGACTGGACTGCCATCTGTCTCAAATGGTGTAGGAACTCCTGCTTGAGCAGGGGGTTGGACTAGATGACCTACAAGGTCCCTTCCAACTCTAATAATAAATCTAAAAAAATGACAGGAATCCAATCTCCCCAGGCAAACAGGCATCTAGCTTGGTTTATTTTATTTTGGGGAGGGAGGTTTAAAATGGGTTTTAAAATGGGAGGGATTCAAGGTTTCTCCATGGGGAGAGGAGACAAAGTGGGAAGCGCCTCGCTCGGAAGGCAAAGATTCTTAATAAGCGATTTGGGCCTTCCCTTTCCTCAGCGCCTGGAGCAAGCCATCTCTATTTTGCCAACCTCTGTGGAGCCCACCCAGATCAAGGAGATGTGGAATCGCCTCCTTTACTTGGACCACGTGGAATCCCTCAGCGAGCAGCTCCTTTTTCTTGAAGAGAAACTGGGAGATTGTGAGTATCGGAAAGTCCTACCCACAAATAATTACAGACAGTCCTTGACTGACAACGCTTCGTTCAGTGACTGTTCAAAGTTACAACGGCACTGGAAAAAAGTGACCACCAGACTTTCGATTTTAGGACTATTGCCGTGTCGCCGTGGCTACCTGACCACAGTAAAATTAGGGGCGCTTGGCAACCAGCATGTATTAATGATGGTTGCAGCATGTTGGGGTCACGTGATTGTCATTTGTGACGTCTCTGGCTAGTTTCTGACAAGCAAAGGAGAGAAGACAGATTCGGCTAATGACAGCAGTGACTTGCTTAATGAGTGTAGCATAATAGGTATAAGTATAAATAATACTTATAATAGCATAAGTGTAAATTGACACTTAATGACAACCTCGCTTAGCAATGGCAGTACAGGTAAGTCCTCGACTTACAACGGTTCGTTTAGTGACCGTTTGACGTTTACAACAGCACTGAAAAAAGTGACTTAGGACCGTTTTTCAGACTTATGACCGTTGCAGCATCCCCATGGTCACTTGAATAAAATTCAGACACTTGGCAATTGACTCACATTTATGACGGTTGTGCTGTCCCAAGGTCACGTGATCCCCTTTCGCAACCTTCCGACAAGCAAATTCAATGGGGGAAACCCTGATTCACTTGTTAACTAATTTAACAACTGCAGTGATTCACTTAACAAATGTGTTAGTCGTAAAATGGAGCAAAACTCGCTTAACAAATTTCTCACCTAACAACATAAATTTTGGGCTCAACTGCTGTCGTGAGTTGATGACGACCTGTACCAGTCCCAATTGCGGTCGTAAGTCGAGGACAACTTATATTAGTTGTCTTGTAGGTTGGCAACTTTGTGAGAGAATCCACGCCTTAAAAACGCGCAGTCCCAGGTTCAGGCCTTCCTACTTCCTGGTTTGGCTTTGTAGGGAAACAATAATTCAGCTGATGTTAGACTACGATTCTCATCGCATTGACCATTGGTCACGAGGCTAGCAATCCTAAGAGAGATAGACTGTTGTAAGTCGAGGACTATCTGTGCTGTTATTACCAGCAGCAGACTAAAAGTAAAGTCTTACACCAAGGCAAGAAAAAACGAAAGTATTTATTTATTTATTTATTTTGGTTTTCTTATATGCCGCCCAACTCCCGAAGTACACATATAGATCGGGTGAAACCAGGCTTAATAGCACAAATTGTGAGAGGGATCTTGG
Source organism: Diadophis punctatus similis (assembly GCA_023053685.1). Lineage (NCBI taxonomy): Eukaryota > Metazoa > Chordata > Lepidosauria > Squamata > Dipsadidae > Diadophis > Diadophis punctatus. The sequence continues at coordinate 253,282,149 of JALIGW010000002.1, forward strand.
AGTCTTAGTGGAAACCAATTAATATGAGCCAGCAGTGTGCGATGGCAGCCAAAAAAAGTCAATGCAACCCTAAGTTGCATTAACAGAGGGATTCAATCAAGATCATGTGAGGTACTAAGACCACTCTATAAAGCCTTAGTAAGACCACACCTAGAATGCTGCCTCCAGTTTTGGTCACCACACTATAAAAAAGATGTTGAGACTCTAGAAAAAGTGCAGAGAAGAGTAACAAATATGATTAGAGGCCTGGAGGCTAAAACATGTAAAGAACGGTTGCAGGAACTGGGCCTGGCTAGTCTAGTGAAGAGAAGGATCAAGGGAGACATGATAGCAGTGTTCCAATATTTGAGGGGCTGCCACAGAGAGGAGGGGGTCAAGCTATTTTCAAAACTACCCAAAGGCCAGACAAGGAATAATGGATGGAAACTGATCAAGGAGAGATTCAACCAAGAAACAAGGATAAATTTTCTGACAGTGAGAACAATCAACCAATGAAACAACTTGCCTTCAGAAGTTGTGGGAGCTTCATCACTGGAAGCTTTCAAGAAGAGACTGGACTGCCATCTGTCAGAAATTGTGTAGACTAGGGTCTCCTGCTTGGGTGGGGATTCGACTAGATGACCTACAAGGTCCCTTCCAACTCCAAACATTTCACCTGCCTGGTGACATTCATTCTGGTTCATCAACATTACTTGCCTTTCAGAAATCACAGCTTTGAGTGGCTTTATTAAACATTTGGAATCATTTCACTACAGTACTGTGTTGATATAAGTTCTGGTGCAGGCACAGCCTGGGCGTAGATCGAATCCCTCTCCAAAATAAAACTTGGGTTTGATTTCATTTCTAGGCTATTATTTCCAATTCCCAGGCCTCATTCTTTCCTTTGGTGTCCTTACTCAACAGGTGCCTGTCAAAACGATAAAAATGGCTTTGGCTACGACCTCACCCGGTGATGCCCGTATCTTGGGACTCAAACTGGATCAGCAGAAAACCAGCCTATCTTTTCCCTCCCTAACTCTGTGCGGGTGGGTCTTGTCATTAGAAGCTCAAATTAATTCCCTTTTATTTATGCTAGCGGGCATGGCTTATTAATTGAAAACAAAACACAGCAGGTTGCAACTCTGCTGGATTAATTAAGAACAAAAGGCTGCCTTCAAATCCCACCGAAACTTCCAGATGTTCACTCCTGACAGCCCGTGGCATCCATCCAGAGTTAAGCCTTTTTATAGCTGCTTTAGTGGGATGAGGGAAAACATTGTTTGAGAGACTTTTGGTGAATTTACCGTATTTTTCGGAGTATAAGACGCACCGGAGTATAAGACGCACCTTAGTTTTTGGGGAGGAAAATAGGGGAAAACAATCTGCCTACCAGGTATTCATCTGGCTAGCATCCTTAGTCTGGTCAGCTTCAGCACATTATTTTATACCCTGGTTAGGACTTTAAAAAACCTTCTTCTGAGAGAGTAACAATGAAAGAGCCTGCAAGCCAGTAAGAGCTGGGAAGATCGTTAGCACCTGGTTAGGGCTAGAAAAAAACTTATTTGGAGCAAGTAGAGCAATGAAAAAAAATTCTGCAAAGACTTAGGGCTGGAAAAACATTCTTCTGAGAGAGTAACAATGAAAGAGCCTGCAAGCTGGTAAGAGCTGGGAAGATTGTTAGCACCTGGTTAGGGCTGGAAAAAACCTTCTTTGGAGCAAGTAGAGCAATGAAAAAAAAAACCTGCAAAGACTTAGGGCTGGAAAAACATTCTTCGGAGAGAGTAACAATGAAAAAGCCTGCAAGGTAAGAGCTGGGAAGATCTGTTAGCACCTAGTTAGGGCTGGAAAAAAAAGCTACATTCGAAGTATAAGACGCAGCCAAATTTTCAGCCACTTTTAGGGAGGAAAAAGGTGCGTCTTATACTCCAAAAAATACGGTAATCTCGGGATGGGATGGGGAATTGGTGATTTGGTACGTTCTGTACGTTTGACCCCTTTGGTTCTGATGGAGCTCCAAAATTAATTCAAGGATCCAGGTTAAGCCAACAGTGTTTTGATACCTCTTTTAATTTTCTCCCAATTGCATTTTCTTGCTGAAATGTACATGCTATTCACGTGAGGGATCCATGCCTCTTTCCTATCTTTTTCAAGTACTTTTCTGGTGAGTTGTATAAACTGACTATGTTGTGCTAAGAGGCAATCCGGACCTCTGGCCGCCTCACTACCTTCCACAAGGATGGGTGGGATTACAATTCACAAAAATCCCAGCCAGCCTGCAGAAGATTACGCTAAAAGGAATTGCTTGTGTGGCTAAATTCCTTCTTTGAGTTTGAAAGGACTCAATTCTTACGAAGATCTATCGTTTATGCATATTTTTATTTGGTTATTGAACACTGAATTTTAATCAGGAAGTTTCCCCGTTCTGGTTTTTCCCCCCCGTCACACTAAAATTCATTGTTACTAGTTTTTTAGACTTACTAAATCATTTTTTTTTAAAAAGAGAGACACCAAGAAGTCAATTTATGCGTATGAATTATGAAGGCAAACATCCTTTTGAGTTGTGATGGGCTTGTTACCTTGGTGGGCTGTTTTTGTTCTATTTTAACGTTGTTTTTAACTCTTTTAAACTGCCTAAAGCCAAGTGTGAGTGAGTGGCCATAAAAATGGAAATTAGAAATACAAGTAAATAAATAAATTTGCTGGATTTATCAACGTAAGATTGCATAATTCTTGTTATTATTAACCGCAGAACTGTTATTGCTGGATTTGTTGAGAATTCTTGAAGTTGTAGTCCTAATATTTAAATCACCAGATTAAAGCCCATTTTAGATAGTGACTTGCAACTGTTCTCTTCAACTGCAAGCAATTGTCTTCTACATTATTATTTTCAAGTTCTACCTTTTTGGTGTGTAAGACTTCAACTCCCATAATCCAACAGGATGTCTTGGCTAATGCGGCATCTGGCACAACTATTGGTCACATAAACAGGTTGTATTCACACAATACATTAACAAACCACACAAACCAGTTAACAAAGCACAATAACTGCATTTATGTTACGGTATGTGTTAAGTCGAATCAAGTGCATAATGTGCTTGTTATGTTAAAATCTAATGAAATTTACTTGATTTGGGCTTTTTCACTGTAGTCTGTAAACTACGAGTTATCATGTACTTAAGCAATTCCTAAATTTTCTATAGTTAGCACAATTGTTAGAGTGCAATATTGCAGGCTAACTCTGCCGACTGCCAGGATAAAAGTTGACTCAGCCTTCTTCCATCCTTCTGAGGTTCATAAAATGAGGATCCAAATTGTTGGAAGCAATATGTTGACTCTGTAAACTGCTTAATGAGGGCTGTAAAGCACTATGAAGCGGTATATAAGTCTACGTGCTTCTGAGGAACACCAACAAAACAGGACTCTAAAATTTTAATTTTTTTAAACGTTATGGCTGAATTTTGCAGGATCATCAAATCTCAAGAGGTTTTAATGTTCCAACCAAAATCTCTCGCAATTTTGGATAAGACAGTCTTGTGAGATTTTGGCCTCTTTCATTCATCTTTTGATTTTGGGGCCTACCCTAGGACCATTTGCAATGTCTTCATGGATCGTCAATGGTCCTCGGGTCACAGATTTAGTTCTATTGTCTGAGAACAGGCCTATACTGCTCCTGAACAAGAAGTTTTAAAACAGGAGTTCTTTCAACTTCCAACAAAAAGAATCTAGCTGAAAAAGATCACCTTCAATTAGGACAAAATCTCAGCAGCCATGTCAGTTCTGTTGAATCCAAATCATGCCTTTCTTCAAAATAACTACGGTATTATTTGGAATATTCCAAGTTACGGCTTGACAAACTAATAAAAAGTGCCTGTGTATCGCTAGATCGCCCCAAGAAAAAAGCACACCCACATTTGATTTATTGTAGTTTGCTATTTGTTCCCAATACTGAATTAATTTTATTGTACTCTATTGTGTCTGACTGTATAAATAGGTCCTCGACTTACAACTGCAATTGAGCCTGCAATTACCATCGTAAGTTGTGATGGTCGTTAAGGAGGTTATCTTGTGACCACACCCAATGTCATGACTCGTTGTTTTTGACAATTAAACGGATGCAGCAGTCATAGAGCAAGCACTGCTGTTGTTAAACAAATCCATTGTTCACTAGGGAGGATTTTTTTTTTTGGCCAGAAACTGGAAGTACGCACCAGTTTGAGCCGGGGGGAGGGGGGGAGACGAACCCCATTGCAAATATAAGTCATGTGGACTTCAACTCCCAGAATTCCCCATACTGGCTAGGGAATTCTGGGAATTGAAGGCCATGGGATTTCCAAGTTGCCAAGTTTGACAAACATTGCTTTAAAGAGCTCCTGGAAGGGCAGAAGTGATAGTGGAGACACATACACACACACACACACACACACCCCTTGCCAATCTGCTACAAAGACTGAGGAAAAGGCACCACATGTGGGGTGGGTGGGAATGAATTTTCGAGGGCTTTTATTAAAAGCAGGAAGGTCTTGGGAACACGGACTGGATAACGTCTCTTCACTCCCCATCCCTCCCCAGATGGAAAAAAATCTCTTTTCTCCTCCCTCCCCCCCAGAAGGAAACGTCTGGAAAGAGGAAAGAAAGCCCCCCCCCCCGGGTCACCCACCAACCGAGGGGGTGGGTGGGGGAAAACGGCAGAAACCTTCAGGGAAAATCCAAAGGCAGAAGAGAAGTACACCGAATATTTCAAGGAACCGCAAGGCTCGCCATCCCACGAATCAGTCTGCCCCCCCCCCTGAATCAGCACACACACACCACACACCTCCCCCAGTACCTCTCAAACTCTCGTCCTGGAAGGGGCCACGGTTTTCTCTTCTTCCTGGTTTCCTCTTCTCCCCGAAAGGACCCTGCCGCAAACACCCTCCCCAGTTGCTCTCCGGATGCCAATGGCCCCACTTCCCTCCTTTATCGGATATGCAGGAGCCACCCACCTCCCTCACCCCCCTGTTCATTCCATCTCCCGTCCCCGTTAACACCTGGCTCAAAGGCCTCAGGCCTGAGGCCCCTGGCTTCCTGCTTTTTGCAACCCTCCTGCTATATTCAGCCTGGGGACAAGCCCTGCCTGCTCACCCTGCCCTGCCCTTCCCCTCCCCTCCCCTCCCTGCCCTTTCCTTTGGGGCTCCCTCATCCACAGCTGGAGAGAGAGGTGACCAGATGCCAGCCACCCTCTCCCTGCATCTATTCATCTGGCAAACCGATCTGGCTCCCATCCTCGCCTTGGGGAAGGGAGCTTAAGGTATTCTCCCAACACTGAATGGGGGGGGGGGAGAGAAAGGGACGTTCCAGGCAAGGCCAACAAGCAACCGGAGGCCCCCCCCCCCCGAATCCTGCTCTCTGCCCGTTTTTCCGCACACAAATCCATCCTTTTGCCTCCCTTCTCCATCTTCCACCCAAAGTCACAAGCAACCCCCAGTGAAGGCAACCCAAGCGATCGTTCTCTGCTTATGTCTGCTAGGAGATTCCTTCGGCTCCCTTTTCACTCGTCCGGGTGGAAGCGTCAGAGGGAAGAGACAGATCTCCTTCCTTTCTCCTTTCCTTCCCCGTTCTGCCAAGCCTGCTCCCTGGAAGGAAGCAATCCGGTCCATGATTGGAGCCGAGTCAGGCTGAGCAGCCTGGGCCCTTTGCTATTGCATGTTCTGATGGATTGGCCAGCATTTCCTCCCCGGCGTGGCTCCCTCTGTCTTTCTCCTTCCCCAGGCGATGGTGGCTCCAGAGTTCTCACACACAAAGGGGGTCCCCAAGCAGCTGGGGCATCCCCACGGCATTGCTCTCTGAGTCTGAAGTTCACCAAGATCCCCCTGGTCCTTGAAGTAAACCAGGTCCATGGCTCCCTCTGCAGGCTCCCAGGGGTGGCTCAGTTGCTGTGGGGTCCATGGTTCAACACACTGGCCAAGTCCAAGAAACTGAAATGGAACAGTCCTCATGAACAAAACGGGGGAGCAAGGAGGAGATGGAGGCAGGGACCGGACTGTACCATCTACTGGGGGAGTCAGAACTCTGATCCAGAAGTGAAGACGGCAACAAGGGTGGCTTGGGATCCACTCTGCTCCCAGGTCTCCTAGCACACGTGGCTGAGTGCAGCCCCCTCCCCACCCGTTTCAAGCCCGCCCCCTTCTTTGCCGCAAGGTGCTGTGCCCATCACACCTCTGCCAGAACCGGTTCCGATTCCTTTTCCCTCCCCTCCAATGTGCTGCCCTCTTCTGTCTTGGTCCCGTTATCTTCAGGTTGACTGCCTGTGGGTGCAAGCTGCTCCCAGTCGCAGCCCGCCGTGCTCCTGGGTCAGACGTTGGGGGGAAGCGGTGGCGGAGGTCACTGCGGGGGACCCAGATCCGCGGAAAGCCCCTCGAAAGCAACCAACATGGCTTGGCGCACTCGATCCGTCAGAGCCGGCACGTCGTCGGCTCTCAGCCCCTTCGTGGGCACGGAGGACAAGACTTGGACAATGCAGCGCCCTGCGTTCGGAGAGAAAGACACGGCTTTTGAAAAAACAAAACTAAGACAAGTAAAAGGCCCCACCAGAGTGTAAGCAAAGGCATTTTTCCCCTTCAGCAAATCTGTAAAGAGGTACATGCAGTCCAGGGATGGGGGAACGATGGTTCCTTTATGACTTGTGGGTGTTCTGACCCAGCTCCCCAAACATGACAAACCCTCTGGAGTGAACTCAAAGATTCCTTTAATTAGGAGTGCCGGCAGCCCAGCAAAAAAGTTTCTCTCTCACCGCAGGCTAATAAGTCCGTCTGTCCAGAAGATGAATAGTTGTCTGCCACATCTATTCCTCTCCACCCCCTGCCTTTTATCTCCAGAGCTAAGGTGGGACTTCTATAGCAGCGATGGCTCTTCCTTCCCAAAGATCGGCCTATGGATTTCCATTGCTCTCCTCTGCCTTCTGCGCATCCGCACGTCAGGCACAGGACCCAGCTATTCCTCTTCTTCCTCATCAACCACCTCCAGACCTGGGGGCTGTTGACTCTTCATCTGAGGGCTGACAGACGGCCCAGGCTCCGTCTCTGTCTCTGTCTCTGTCAGCTCCATTCCCTCTTCCCCCTTGGAGCTCTCAGGTTGCTTTGATGCTGACCCTGACTCCCACGCCTCCTCCTCCTCTGATTCGGCTGCTGGAGGGGCCGGTGGCCGACAGGCCCCAACAGTGGACTTCAATTCCCAGAACTCCTGAGTCAGCTATGCTGGGGGTTAAAGTTCACAAGTCATAAAGGAGCCATAGTTCCCCACCTCTCGTGTAGTCCTTGACTTACAACCATCCATGTAATCACCATTCGAGGTTACAATGGCACTGAAAAAAGCGACTTATGACCACTGCAGCATCCTCATGATCACATGATCAAAATTTGGACACTGGCACAACCAACTCATATTTATGACAGTTGAAGTGTCCCGGAGTTATTTGATCACCTGTCATGCCCCCGTCAGAATCTGAATCTGAGACGGAAGACGAACAGCTGACAGAGAGCGGGAGAGTGGCTCCCTTGGCTGTGGAGGAAACTGGGGAAGGGCAGTCAGGCTGGGCAGAGCAGTGGAGAGGTAGAACAAGGGAGAGGAGGTTCAGATGAAGACCAAGGCCCACCCCCTCCTCATCCTAGGGAAGAATGCAGAAGAGAGCAACGTGGTGTCGTGGTTTGCCCGCGTAGCTGGTAATGGATCCAGAGGACCAAGAGCCGACTGTGGCGCGGCACTATCATCCTGTGCACCTGGTACCTGAGTCTGATAGCGAGGAGGACTCGGTGCCAGAGGAGGAAAGCCAGCCAGGGCCTTCTGCACCTTCTCAGTTGGTGATGAGTGACTCAGCAGAAGAGGAGCCTCTGCTTGATGCTAGGGCACGCAGGGCAGCTAGCAGGCAGGAATGGCACTACAGAAGGAGGTCTCCTTGCATGTAGAGCTGAGGGCTAATTGGCCACGCCCTCAGACTATTTAAGTCTTCAGCACGCGGACACTGACGCTGGAATCAACTCGTTGCATTATTATCACCACGTTAGTTGCTCTCGGACTTTCTACTGGATATCTGGATATCTGGTTTGTGCAATACTTTATTCCGGGCTTTCTGCCAAATTCTGAGAGATACAGATAACGGAGGACTAATTGCTTGTTTGCTTTGGGGGTTTGGATTCGGGCCAACTCTGAAGAAGCAATAATATCGGAGACTCTGAAAAAAGACCCTTTTGCTATTCTTTATGAACTTTACAACCTAGTTACTAAGTCTCTTTATTAGTACTAAAGGATTATTATTTGGCAAACAGTTGTGTGTGTGTCATTCCTGAGGAGTCTCCGTGCTGGGACACAACATGTGGGTTGTGTGGCTTACGAGGAAGGAAAGGGCCCCGAATCCCTTCACAAGGCACACCTGGGGATGGAGTTTAAAGGAGAGGCAGTTGGGAGGGGCGTTTGTCGGGAACAAACGCTGAATTCATATAGTGTTGATAGTTGTGGCCTGCATTCCTGGCATTCCTCCTGACTGTTTGAATTATTATCGTGCTTCTGTGTGCTTATCTTGTCTTGCTGGAATTATTGCCATGTTATCTTGCCCTGCTGGAGTGATCAATTGCAGTCATTCTGCTTACAGCATTTGGACTGGAGTATCTGCGGCCAGAAGCTGACGCAGATTTGTGGGAGAGCTATTCTCCAGGCCGGAGAGTAAACGGGACATTGGGGGCAAAGTTGGTGCCAATAAAGGGACTTACACCGGTTCTCTGGCTGTGTTGCCTTCATGCCATGCCCCGGGTCATCACATCACCTTTTGCAGCCTTCTGACAAGAAGTCAGTGGAGAAGCCAGATTCACCTAACAACCGTGTTATTAACTTAACAGCTGCAGTGATTCACTTAACAACTGTGGCAGAAAGGTTGTAAAATGGGGCAACATTCACTTTAACAACGGTCTCGCTTAGCAACAGAAATTTTGGGCTTGGTCGTGGTTGTAAATCGAGAGCCACCTATCTCTTTTGAGACTGCACATCTCTTTTGACAGACTGGATTGTTAACCGATGCTTCCGTTATTAACTTTTGTTTCTTATTTGTCACATTTGGATTGTTTTTAAACTTTTCCTGGAATCCTTGAGAAGCAGCTAGATTAGAAAGGTCACATACAATCCAAATAAATCTTCATTTTAAAAAAAAAACTTCACCAAGTTGCCTTCTCTTTCTTGAGAAATTTTGGGCTCAATTGTGGTCATAAGTCAAGGACTCCCCTGCATAGTCTCTATTATGCTTGTGATAGAAATGGGCAATGCAAATGTAAAGAAGGAACCTTTCACCAGTTATGGTGGACATGTGACAAAGCAAAGAAATATTGGAGTAGGATTCATATTCTAATACAGAAAATTCTTCAAGCGAATATAAAGATAAAACCAGAAACTTTTCTTTTGGGTTCAATGGAAAAAGACTTGGAATGTTTTTTTTTTGAACTTTGATGTTACATATGTTGACCGCAGCAAGACTACTTTATGCACAAAAATGAAAGGACATTTCGATCCCCACAATGGACGAATAGCTGCAAAAGTTGATGGAGTTAGCAGAGATGGCTAAATTGACTTCTTTAATCTAAGAAAAAGATACAAATACTTTTATTTCTACTTGGAAACCGCTTCTGGACTTTGTGCTCGAGGTGGGGGGGGGGGAAATGAAACTTTGATTTTGGGTTTTACCGATTAGATAGATTTGTTGTTATAGAAATGGCTATTTCTATACTAGTATGGAAAAGTAAAAAATTGAGGTTTGATGTGAACTGGTCTTATTCTGCTGCACCAGAGGGAGTCGGAAGGCAACGACTTTTTTTTTCTCCCCCCCCCCTTTTCTTTTCTTCACTTTTCCCTTCCCTTTTTTTCTTGCTATTTGGCTTTTGTATTTTATATTATAAACCCAAAAAACTTTAAAAAGGGATCTCATTATGCTTGTGGGCAAAAACGTGGGGTGGGACTTGATGGAAAGTACCAGAAAAAAAGCCAGGCTCATTGGTGTCAGTGTGTGTGTGTGTGTGTGTGTGTGTGTGTGTGTGTGTGTGTGTGTGTGTGTGTGTGTGTGTGTGTTGTCTTTCTACGCTCCCCACAAACGAACAAGAAATCAAGACATGGAATCACCTGTGGTGAAGCGCCTATCCTTCTTACTGTAGAAATCTCGATACGATGAGATTACAACAGGGACGAGAGGAACCTTGTAAGAAGAGAAACGAAAGTAAACAGAGAGAGCGGTGGCAGCTGGAAATTGCTCAATATAAGTCGACCATTTTGGCCCCTGAAAGAAGAGAGGGCTGTGACTACCAACCACCGGCCGCCATTAAAGGCGGAAAAATCACCTCCAAACCACTTTGTATTTTTAATGCACACCCAGCTCTTCAAAACATTTCTAAAGACATTGTCTCTGCCTGCCTATTTTGCACAGGGTTCAAGCTGCTTATTTTAATTGCTCAATTGTAAACACATTTATAATGCAGCTTATTGCAATAGAACTCAGGGTGTGAGGAAACTATTTCACACACACACACACACACACACACACACACACACACACACTCAGACTCCAGACTCTGCCATTCAAAAGGAGAAGGGGGGTCTTGGTTCTGCTTGATCAAACAGTTATAACAGATATCCGGATCCTAGACACCTGGGAACCTTCTCATCTTAAGATAGGGTTTATGAGGGGCAATGCAAGTCAGTTGAACGGAAGGGGCTGGGAACGTATAGCCATCTGTATTCCCAGGAAAGGAGTTTCACACTTTGTGGATTGATTTACTCTTGCGTCCTGTCAAATGGGGAGGGGCATTAAGGTTAAATATGCTTGCCTTGCCTGAAGGCATTTAGACCTTGCTTTGAATGAATGGATTGTCATACAACTGCTAATTAAAGGAATCCTTTTGAAAACACTGACTCAGAAGTTCGTACTTTGAATGTGGTTGGGAAGGCAATCCTTACACACACACACAAATGTAATTTCTAGGAGCTTAAAGGTAAAGGTTCCCCTCGCACATATGTGCTAGTTGTTCCCGACTCTAGGGGGCGCTGCTCATCTCCGTTTCAAAGCCGAAGAGCCAGCGCTGTCCGAAGACGTCTCCGTGGTCATGTGGCCGGCATGACTAAACACCAAAGGCACACGGAACGCTGTTACCTTCCCACCCAAAGGTGGTCCCCATTTTTCTACTTGCATTTTTTACGTGCTTTCGGACTACTAGGTTGGCAGAAGCTGGGACAAGTAACGGGAGCTCACCCCGTTACGCGGCACTAGGGATTTGAACCGCTGAACTGCCAACCTTTCGGTTGACAAGCTCAGCATCTTAGCCACTGAGCCACCACGTCCCATATCTAGGAGCTTAAGTTCCTGTAAATTTTTTTTTTATAAAGGAAGACAATGCAGACAGGGTTCCCACCCCCTCCATTCCGAATCTAATTTAGGGCAAAACTCTCTTTTATATGATGCATAGTTGTTTTTTTAAACGAGCGCACCAGATCAAGCAAATCTGCTTCAGAATCCTTGATGTGTAGGTTGGGTAACAAAATGGTTGGCGAGCAAACAACCAAGCTCAGAGAGCCCCAAGGAATCCACAAAATGTTTTCACATCTCACACATCCACAAATATGAGCTACAAATATTCTCTTCCGTCAGTACCGCTTAGGAGTGTCAAACGCTTCGCAAATCTGCTTTGTCCAGTTTATTTTAGCTCTGATTAAAAAACGGGAAGAATGTAGGGTGCGAAAACCCTCCTTTCCTAGGTCACAATAATGCTATTTTACCCTATGGTGTCATCTGCTACTGTCTGCCACTGTTTTTAATGAAATATCTACTCCCTTTTCAGCTCATCTGGGAATTCCAGCTCTGGAGGATTTTCAGTTTGAATTCAGGGAAAAAATGACTTTTTTTAAAAAAAAAGGAAAAAAAAAAGAATGAGGATTAAAATTCTCCCCACGCTAAGAATTTCAAAAACCATTTCTTTGGTGGGCTTCTAATGGCAGGGAAATCCTTCTCTATAGGACTGCCCTGAATGAGGGCAGATGTCCATGGAGATTGTCAGTCATCCAGGCCACGGTTGTCCCAAAGGTGCTTTTTTCAAGAGGCAACTGAACTTTCTGGTTTTTCTTTGAAGACATTTTGCTTCTCATCCAAGAAGCTTCTTCAGCTCGGAGATCAGAGCTGAAGAAGCTTCTTGGATGAGAAGTGAAACGTCTTCAAAAAGAAAAACCAGAAAGTCCAGTTGCCTCATAAAAAAACACCTTTGGGACTAAACGAGGACAGATTTCCAACTTGTTGCAAAGTCTCTCTCTCTCTCTCTCTCTCTCTCTCTCTCTCTCTCTCTCTCTCTCTCTCTCTCTCTCTCTCACACACACACACACACACACACACACACACACAAAGTTGCGGCTACCTAAATCCTCAGTTCTTGCTCTGAGCTTGCCAAAGTCTGACTAACCAGGATAACCAATGCAATGGTCAGGCCAGAGAACAGGTTTAACCCAGTTAACCAAATACAATGTAATCAAATACAACGGTTATGTTGACATGATATACAACAATCCAAAGGCTCCGTGGGATAGTTTGGTTCATGTCATGGGCTCAAATAACCCTGATCCCCAAACTCCCCAATATTTTAGCCTACCTGGGTGTATCTGGCAAAGAGCTGCCAGGCGTCCCTTGGGGGAGGAGGAGGTGAGTCAACAGGGCACCCCTTACCTGGGTTTGCACCGCCAAATGGAAGGCGCCCCGTTTGAAGGGCAGCATGGAGCCGTTGTGATTCCTGGTACCCTCAGGAAACACCCAGACCCGAACCTGCAAAGGGAGCCCAAGAAAAGGAAGAATTGAGTCCCTTTCATGAAGACGCACCAAAGGTTAAGCAAAGAATTCATTCAGAAATGGGTGTTTTGGGAGTGGGTCCCATCAGCCCCTCGAGGCAGTCCAGACTAGAAACGCCAACCATGACTACCCTGTTTCCCCCAAAATAGGACATCCCCTGATTATAAGCCCAATTGGGCTTTTGAGTGCATGGCAATAAGGCCAAGTGCTTATTTCAAGGTTCAAAAAAATATAAATTTTCAGGGAAACACGGTATACTAACACTACCCTTATTGTAAAGTTACAGTGACACAATCTCAAAAGCTCAGTGTCAGGGTTCCAAATAGCATCCAAAACTAAATCAGTGTCTGAGGCAAAGTATTCCTCAAAGTTCCAATTTATTAACAGAGCCATGTTGGCACATCTGTGAGAAACCCGAATCTAAAGCTACGAGGGTTTCTCCACCCAGTTGAAAGTTCATTCCCTTCCCCCCACACCCACAAGTTCATCACGTTGACCAGTTGTCTTTTGCCAACGTGTCCGTTACTCCCATCAGCTTCCGGGCAGGTGCTGAACAAAGGATGACCTTGAGAATCTAGAAGGAATTTGCTATGGCTACATCTCTACACCCCTCATGCAACAGCCCCTCCCAAGTTCCCACAGCAAGAATACATTCTAAAACATGAAGTGTGGCAGGCCAAAGTCTCCAATCAAAGATGGCTTCGGCCTGACACTCTCTCCCCTTCCTTCCTTCCTTCCTTCCTTCTACTTTTGCGAAAACTAGGGAGGGCTCCTTCTGAGATACTTTCTCCATCCTCGCTCAGATTTCATTTATCAGACCATCGACTAGGCCAGGGGTCCTCAACCTCTGGACCGTGGACTGGCACCGATCTGTGGCATGCCAGCAACTGGTCTGTGCAAGCAAGCACAGCCCCATCCGTAGGATGCAGGGAGCACATGAAACCACGCCCTGTCCGGTCCACGGAAAAACTTTTCCACAGACAACCAGTCCCTGGTGCTCAAAAGGTTAGGGGCTGCTGGACTAGGCCGCAGCTTTTTTTTTTCTCCCAAGGTCCATTACACCTTTACAGGTAGTCCTCAACCTACGACCACAATTGAGCCCAAAATTTACGTTGCTAAGTGAGACAGTTGTTTAGTAACTCTTGGGCTCCATTTTACGACCTTTCTTCCCCAGATTTAACTGAATCGCTGCACTTGTTAACTTAGCGATGCAGCTGTAAAATGAATCTAAACCATTTGTTTAGTAACTCTTCAGAGTTACAACGGCACTGAGCAAAGTGACTTATGACTGTTTTTCACACGACCATTGCGGCACCTCCATGATCATGTGATCAAAATTCAGAGGCTTGACACAACTGACACCTCTTTATGACAGTTGCAGTGTCCGGGGGTCCTGTGGTCACCTTTTGTGATCTTCTGATCAGCAAAGTCCATTTTTATTTATTTATTTAGTGTATGGCATTTATAGAGGTCATGCAATCTCCGATATACAAATTGATTTTAAATAAAGCATCAGCAAATATGTGTGTGTGTGTGTGTGTGTGTGTGTGTGTGTGTGTGTGTGTGTTTATGTAGGTATGTATTTATGTATAAAAGATGGGGACAATACAATAATGGAGATAAAGTATTAAATTAAGATAAGAACCATGATAAAATCATAATGTGGAGCCATAAAATTGCAATGGGATATGTTGCAATGAATCAATATCTAAGGAAGATATCCATCTAACTGCTTCTGGTGTGGTTGTGGTGAAATTTCCTGAGGAGACATTCCTGAACAATACGTGTAATAGTTTGTTCTGCTGTACCACAATTGCACTGCAGGCTCTCATCCAATGGGGAAGCCAGAGTACGTAACAACCGTGTTACTAACTTAACAACTGCAGTGATTCACTTACCAATTAGGGCAAGAACGGTCGTAAAACGGGGCAAAACTGACTGCCTCGGGTAGCAACAGAAATCCGGGGCTCAATTGTGGTCGTAAGTCAAGGACTACCTGTAGGTTGCTCCACAGAAGAGAAGACCAAAGGGAGATATACTGTAGTAGACTTTGGTTATTTGAAGATGTCAAAGGGAGGACCGAACAGACAAAGGGTTGAAACTCCTGAGGAAACGCCTTCGGTTTAACTTCTGGGAGGAATTTCCAAGAGAGCTGGAATTGTCAAGCAACAGAATCGGTCGCTCGTGATGGGCTACTAGGCCCCCTTTGCTGGTCTGGATAGCAACTGTCTGAAACATTTCTGAACCTGAATCTGTCTGAAACAGATCCTGAAATGGGACTGGCCTGGGTGACTTCTGAGGTCCTGTCCAATTTTGCTTCTATGAATTATGCAATGAAAATTTGGCCACAAGTAAACAGGCAGGACAGAAATACAACTCGGGTTTCCCAAAATAGCCCGTCCTGTGAACGAAACCTTCCATCAGAAGTTGCTGCCTCATGGCAATAACCAATGACAGAAATTGAGACGTTCGTAGATTCAGCCTTAGGAGTTTCCAGCCAAATACAGGCCGTCCTCGACTTACGACCACAATTGAGTCCAAAATTTCTGTTGCTAAGCAAGGCAGTTGTTAAGTGAGTTTCGCCTAAAGTGACCAGATTTTTTTTTTAAGCGGGACACCGACGGGGGGCGGGGCCGCCTGGACACCGCCATTTGAGTTTTGCCCTCTGCGCATGCGCAGAGGGCAAAAGACCGCTAATGTCGGCGTCCAGGTGGGTGGGTGGGGAGGCGGGAGGCCTTTCCTCGCCTCCCGCCTCCCCTTCGGGAGCCGGCAGTGGCTTGGGCTGGCTTGGGAAGGGGAGCAGCCCCCAGCGTCTCTTGGCTCTCCTCCTCCCTCCCCCCCGCCCGCCCGGGGGTCTCGCGCCGCCCGCTGACCTCGCGCACGTCCTGCAGGCACTCGAGGACAGCCAGGTTGTTTCACACCGGCTCTTCCGCCAGCTTCCAGCTGCCGCCGGAGGAGTCAACGCAGGACGCCCGCCCGCCGCCAACGCCGCCCACGGCCGGCCCGAGCTGAGGCCTGCTGCTGCTGCTGCTGCCCCTGCGGCTGGGCCCCCAGTCCCGGCTGCCCCGGCGGCGGGAAGGCTGCGGCGGCGGCCCCGGCCGGCTGAGCCAGCGCCGGCCCGAGGGCCATCTTGGATGCGACTCCTTCGCTCGGGCCGCCCCGCCCACTGCGACGATGCCGCGGAGACACGCCCCCGCGTCCTTGCGCGTGGCGCCACGGGACGGGACGGCCGTTTCGAGAGGGCGGGGCTGCACCTCCCCCATCGCCAAGGCAACTGCTGGGGCAGCCGAGAGATTTCTCCCGGCTTGCGCGCGCCGCTGCTTCCGGTTGCGAGCCGTCAGGGCAACAACGGGCAAAAGGTGACCAGACATCCCTCTGTTTTGGCATTCTTTCCAAAAAAGCGTGACTTTTTGGAAAGAATGCGGGACGCGGGACACACGCTTGAAAAGCGTGTCTGTCCCGCCAAAAGCGGGACGTCTGGTCACCTTAGTTTTGCCCCATCTTACAACCTTTCTTGCCATAGTTAAGTGAACCACTGCAGCTGTTCAGTTAGTAACACGGTTGTTCAGTGAATCTGGCTTCCTCGTGGGCTTTGTTTGTCAGAAGGTCACAAAAGGGGATCACATGACCCCGGGACACTGCAGCCGTCATAAATACGAGTCAGTTGCCAAGCATTCGAATTTCAGATCACATAAGCAGGGGGATTCTCCAACCGTCATAACTGTGTGAAAAATGATCATAAGTCATTTTTTTTCAGGGCCGTTGTAACTTCAAACGGTCATTAAATGGAACTGTTGTAAGTCGAGGACTATTGGTATTCAGCCTAAAAACTGAGTGGATCTGCCAGGCAAAACAGTTCAGAGAGATGTAATCCAGTGTTTTTCAACCGTGGCCATTTTAAGATGTGTGGACTTCAACTCCCAGAATTTCCTCAGCCAGCATGGCTATCTATCTATCTGACCTTTCCTTCAAGAACTCAAGCCAGGTTACATGGCAATCTTACTTCATTTTAACCATACGACGATACCCCTATGGGGTAGGCAGAAAGAGAGGGGGCTTACGTGACTGAGGGGAGACTAGAAGCTGGTCTGAGTCTAATCCAGCACTTCACTGCTGTCCCACTTTGGCTGTGGGGCTGAGAGGGACAGACCGGCCTAAAATCCACCAGGTGTGGCCAGGGGGCGGGGCCAGGGGGGTTAGAGGGTGGACCTTCTTGCATCATTTCAACATATTCACTACAGGTGGTCCGCGACTTACGACCACAACTGAATCCAAAACTTCCATTGCTAAGTGAGACAGTTTGCCCCATGTTACGGTCTTGATTGCTGCCACAGTTGGTTAAGTGAATCGCTGCCGTTGTCAGGTTGGTAGCATTAAGTTGTAAAGTGAATCTGGCTGCTCTATTGAGTCTGCTTATCAGAAGGTCACAAAAGGTGATCACATGACCCTGGGATGCTGTAACTGTCATAAATATGAAACCAGCTGTTCAGTGTTCACATTTTGTCATGTGACCATGGAATGCTGCCATGGTCGTTAAGTGTGAAAAACGGCCCTAAGTCATTTTTTTCCAGTGCTAGTGTAACTTTGAAGAGTCACTAAACCAACGGTTGTCAGTTGAAGACTACCTGTACACAAAACAGCGGTTCAAATCTCACCGGCTCAAGGTTGACTCAGCCTTCCATCCTTCCGAGGTAGGTAAAATGAGGACCCATTGCTTACTGGTGTAAACCGCTTAGAGAGTGCTTGCACTGTGAGGCGGTATATAAATGTCACTAA